>OX336895.1:9579966-9884966 GCA_946959425.1 Argyrosomus regius | reverse complement strand
TCTTCCATCCACCAATCCATCTCTTTGTCTGCCCGCCTGTCTGCCTCTGTGTCTGCCTGTGCACTTGTTTGCTTATTCCTCTGTGTTGCCCTCTACTCATGTCTCCTGAGTCCTCCCCCTCTCTCTCTCCTTTCCCTGCTTTTAAAAACGGGTTGTATCTTTTTTTAATAAGGCAAACTAAAACATGCAGGTCAATTTGTGGAAAGGCTTTGTTTGTACAGATGGGGTGGAGAGGTGCTTTGGAAGGATGACATTGACTTATAGTCTAAGCTTTTACAAAGCCATAGGGCTCCTATAACAGCAAATACCCTGCCACTCATTCCTTTTTTTAACAAAAAAAAAAGCCCTGCATGAGTATCTGAGTCTGTGTTCAGGCTCAGATCGGATTAAAAGGGTATGAGGTAGAGGTTAGACCCAAAGAAGTTATCGATAAAATCAGAGGAATAACTCTAGAACTGCCAAGCTGTGACTCTAAGGATGTAAAAAGAAGCTAGAGCAATTTGCAAACATCTGGAGCTGTATAACATGTTTGTTGGAAGTATTACCCGGCTTAAGTTAACAGAATGATTCAGGAGGAGTTGATTAACGTTCAAGCTCGGATAGAAGGTGATACTAAAAGTCTACTATATTATCTGAGTGCAGGACCAAAACAGTAATCTGACTAACCTGTGTCAGATGGTTTGTAACACAGAATTATCTGTGAAATTGATATTGGAAACTGTTTGGAAAAATCAGACTTTTCCAAAAAGTACAGACGGATGATTTGATGAACCATCTGTCTGTCGCCATTGTTGTCTTTCGAGCAATTACTCCTTAAACACGTTGTCACACTCAGCTAACTTTGAACCACATAGTAGCTACCAGGATTTAAAGTGTAGTAACAAAGTGCTAGCAACAAAACAATCTTCAGTTTGAAAGTATTATTTTGTGTCAGTTGTTTAAAGTTATTAATTAATAATTCGCTTGTTGTACAGATCGACCATCGACCATCTTTAACTATGGACAGGAATTCCATCTACCATTACCATTGCTTGCATTCTTTGCTAGCCTCATATAATTGTACCGTCCTGCTCTTGTCCACTAACATGATATCCACTTTGCGGTTTTGACAGTCTTGGCGGTAGACTATCACAACCATAGAATTGAATTGACATATTTCCATGCCTACGCCCAACTGTGCCATGTACGGCGTATTTCACCGCAGATCTAACGACAAGGTAAAGCGGTGAGAATATGCTCACTATAGGATACACTTAAATGGATATTGATTTTTTTGGGTGGCTAAAACATGTTTTTTCTGCTGACTCTGTCCACATCAGTGCTTTGCTCTTCTTCTGTGCTGGGACTTCTGTCTGCTTCTCCAAACTGGGAGCACACTGACTAATGTTTACTGTAGGTAACACCCTAACTAAACATCCCCGCTTCCAAAAAACCTGAACTAACCCTTTTACCATTGTGTTGAATGATTTGTGACAGTTTAGGAAGGCACAGACAAATGATGTCATCCTGCTCATAGGGGTGTCAGATCACAAAATGCTTCTGTGTTGTTCTGGAGTGCATAGATCAATGACTTTTTTTTGTCAATGCCATCTGGTATGACACAGGACCTTAAAATGGGGAAGAGCTCATTTCAGCAGGAGTTTTTTCTTTCTTGTCATAACAGGCCTCCCTTGTCGACACTGTTGAGAGGTGGATTGTAGAAATGAAGGTTTTATGTATTGTATCTGTATGTTTCTGTGCTGTACTGGCTGTGAAAGCAAATTTCCCTCTGGGATAATAAATCTAAATCTAATTGGGAGGATTTGATGTTTAATGGGGGGTTTATGCAGTGCAACCCTACTATAATAGTCTCTCTATGTAGTTGTCAGCAGACTGTTGTTGCTGACACAAACTTATCACATCCTTCATTGACATTCATAGTCACATAAGGAAGAGTTTATCTTCTCTATTTCCTTACATGACTCTCAAAGGCACAAGATTCAGGGTCATTGGAAGTATTCTTTCAACCAAAGTTTCAAAACCTTTACTGATATTGTTACTATGGTACTGTTCTTACTGTCTTACAGACATTTTGGCCTGTTTAGCATTTTAAATAAATGCCTCAGAGCATAATGGAAGGTTAATTATTTAATTGTATCATTCAGTACACCTGTATGGAAGCATCTGCGTTAGTTACATTTCTCCACTAATTTATTCAAGGTTTTATTTCTCGAATTTAATGAGATACATAAAACATAACAATGGAGCTCTGTGGCATGTGGTAGATTGGTAGCAAAAGAGATAAAGAACTTCAAATACCATTATTTTACAAGCCTGAACTGTACTTTCCATTTAATTGTCCCTTCACCAAGATTGCAAACTGCTTAAGTGCTGTGTTGGACAATTAGTTCAATCCTGTTGGTTTTATGCTTTTGGCAGGTGAAAGCTGTGTCCTAGTCGGCTAATAGTGTTAATAATCAACCTGTTGATTCTTGAGATAATCAAATAAACACCAACAACAATTCTCCCAAACTAAAGATGTTACCAGGCCTCTGTAAATTATAGCAATACAGGAAATGTTTACTCACCATGTTTAATACTGTGGATTCAGATGGACATCACAGTCCTGTAGAGACAACCACACACTGGAGCTGAGCCAGGAAGTAATTTGGTGGTAGACAAGTGGAGCTCAGCTCATCTCTGACAAGCTTCAGGCTGGTTTTAATTGCCTGTCTGTCAGTCTTAAATTCTTCAGATAAAGCATAATGTACATTTAACAGATACAGCAGATAATCATCAGCGTAGCAGTGGAGCTTGGTGTCATTTGTATTGGCCAAATGGTAGCATATAGTGAGAATCTAAAGTTATAAAGTAAATACAATCACTAACTGAAAAAGGGGATTTCGATTCAGCAAAGTATTCCAGAGATACAAGTCCAAAGTGTCATCATAGCCAGTGGCATGCACAGGGCCATTTTTGCTACATGTGTTCTTTATTGGGACACTGCCATGCTTATTTTTCGTCTGGATGTAACACCTTGATGTGACCATAGGTAGAGTGTCAGGCTTGAAATGAGTTGCAAGCAGAGCTGCTGACGGACAGAGCTTTTTTTTTTTTTTTTTTTTTAGTGCCTGGATTTGTGCTTAAATTTAGCAGATTAAATCTCTCACTAACTGCTCCTGTCATTTTAAATTTGTGCCTACACCAGAGGGGTATCTGAGTGACCCATGCGCCCATCTGATCAGCTCAAGTGCTCCCTAAAGCCCCTCTGATCAGCCTAGTTGCCCTGCAAGTGGCCCCTTGGTCACCCCTAGGGCCTCTCTGGTCATCTGAAGTGCTCTGCTCGGCCCAAATGCCGCTCTTGCTTAACTCAAGTGTTGCTATTGTGTGACATTAGGGCACAAATTAACCCTTAACCTACACACTAGAGACATGGCCCTTGTTCATTTTCACCATTCACTCATTGGAATCAGTGACTGGAGACTGAGTTTGTCTGTGCATGTAATATTTAAGGATATGGCTCATTTGTTTTCCATCCATGTATCCGTATTTCTCTGTTTACCTGTCCAGATCTCATCAGTCTAAAACTGTTTTCTACAAGTATCCTACTTTATAGTGCTTTTTCTAAATCATTTTGTTTTATCTGCACAAACACACACACACACACACACACACGTTTGTCACAAGCCTGTCCAGGTTTAGGGATTTTTTAAGCATTATACAGTGCATTCATTTGTCCATTCATCCATCTTATTAAATTAATGTCAGTTCCTCTCTTCATCCCTTAGTCCAGATTAGTCCACCATTCATTCATCTCCCATCCCTCCAGCTTTTCTGTCTCTCCTCCAACACATTTGCTCTGCTCGTCTATTAAATTATCTCTCCGTCTCTCAGCAGCCCAACTCTCTTTCAGTTCACCCATCCCTCCCACAGCTCCCGCTCAGTCTTAAAATATTCATTGATGTCTTAAACACTTTCTCTGTCCCTTTGACACACACTACCTACTCTTAACTCTTTCTTTGCTCTGTGCAACCCTCAGCCACTAAATAACATCACCTATGTTCAGATGGGTATGTATTCACATATACACACATAAGTCCTCATTTTTAATTTAAAAAATTAAAAAGTTTAATTGTATTATAAACTGTATGTCACATATAACAGCCCAATCTAGAGACATAATAGTGTGTGATTTTTGAAGTGGATGTTTGTAATCCAAGTAGAACTCCATCACAATTGTGCAATAAGGAAAAACAGAAATGCTGGAAATGGTTTTATACAATGTCTAAAAAATAATGCTAAATAAATCACTGTCTGAGCTGGATAATTCACCATTACAAAAATGCATTTTCTCTTGTCATTTCATTACTTAAACTTCAAAGTTGTGCAATAGGAAAATGTAGAAAATGCTGGGAGTGGTCTTATATTGCTTCTAAAAAATAATGCAAAATAAATCACTGGCTGAGCTAGGTAATTCACTACAAAAAAGCATTTTCCTTGTCATTTGATTACTTAAACCTGTTACTCATCCATCCCTGTCTTGCTTATCTGTCCCTATCTTTTCTTAAAATTGTTGCCCTTAAACCACATTTTCAGCCTGTTTTTTATATGTGGCTTTTACTCTTATCAAAGCTCACGGTCACTGAGATTACATTTTCTTATTGACTGTACACACAAAAATGCAAAGACAGGCACACAAATGAACGCAATTTCTACATGAAGTAGTTTCTATTAGAGTCATTTTCTCTTATTCAGACAACATAGTTTAAATAAAACAAGTACTCCACCGCTGGTCTCTGCATTTCCTGTGTACCCTCTTGACATAGTATCTCAATTAATTTGTGATTCTTCCAATTAAATTCCAGTCAACCTGCGTAATGCTGTCTCTCCTCTGTTGTATCCACGGTTCAGGAAGTATTTTTTATCTCTCCCATCATATTATATGGTTGGGCAGTCAAATCAAGTCAGATTTATTTATAAAGCACTTGTCACAAAGTGCTCTGTCACAGGGAACTTTGCTTCAAAGAAAAGAAAGGACACACAAGCAGATATTAAAAGAAAGGCTAAATGAAAGACAAAACCAAGAAAACACAAACACCAGAGTTTGTATGTGCATGAATGTGCCTGTCAGCATGTGAATGATAACATACTGAAGCAAACAATCTTAGGAGACATGCCAGACTAACACAGACCATAAGAAAGGAGCCATAGGGAAAATTAATGGCTGGTCATGTAGGAAGCTTTTATTGCCTAATGGGCGTGTAGTCTGGAGCAAAGTCTGACATCTTGTCTGAAATGATGAAATGGGTGGACTGACATGGAGACCTGCATATTGTGAGTGGAAATTACTGCACAGTACTGTATTATAAATATCTTAAAGGTACAGCAGAAGAAAGGAGAGAGAACAGAATTAAACTGTATATTTCAGATCAGTTATAGTGGTCGAACCTTTGCATTCTCTCCCTCTCTCTCTCAAGCAGTCACCCACATGCACATACAGTTTAATCACAAGTGGCCACACTGGATGGTACAGGCATATACTTTGAGTGGTGTCTGTGAGTAGAATCCAAATTATTCAACTATCAGCCTAATTTCATTTGATAAACGGCATATTTCATATACAACAGGCACTAAATATATGCAGCACCCATATATTACTCACTACCCAAGTGCAAACTAACAAATAACCTTTGTTTTCGGCTCCCATTGACAGACATTTCTATGCCAAATTTGATTTATTCTGTACTTTGATTTTTCAAAATGTCGCTTACCCACATTCATCTAATGCATGCTTAGGCCAGTGTTAGCTATGAAGTCACTGATTTTCTGTGTGCAGTGCGGTCCAGCTCAGTGGCGTTGCAGGAGCATATCAGGTAGTGGTGCAAGTAGCACTGGCTGACACACTTATGGCGTTTTGGGAGCACACACTCCTGCACACAGCATCAGTCCTTATTGGTATTTCTCACAACATCAGAGCAGTGTGAGGAGGGGGAGGGGAGGTCAGAGACTGGGAAGTAGAAGACAGATGTTGGATGGAGATGGGGGTAAAGGAGCAAGTAAAGGAGGTGCACATGAGGTGGAAATGAGAAATAAGGAGGAAAGAAGGAGAAGGAGGGACAAAGAAAAAGCATGAGCAGGAAGAATAATAGGAAATAAGGAAAGAAGAATATGCGGTGGGAGGGGAAAATGCGGAAAATCGGCACAAGTGAGGGACAGGGGTGAGAGAGGGAGAGCTAATAGAGGGGGCTGAGAGCGTGGAGAAAAAAAGTGAAAAGCAATTAAGAGCGACACAGCAAGGTGAGACTGATGCAGAGACAGAAAACAATAAGGTGTTGTAGAGAAGGGTATTTTATCAATTTTAAAGTAACAGTTATGTGAATTGACTGCGATCACACTTCAAGGGATATGGATATTACACAGGTGAGGATAAGTATTGATTGAATCACAGCACGTATATCCGGAGGCTGTGGGGAAATTGACATGTCGGTGCCATACTCATGTGGTGTGAAAATGAAAGCCCTGTAATTGGTCATTCTCTGTGGACTGGTTTGGGCAGAGGTTAGAAAAAAATAAAAAGCACCAGACATATATGTGGAAATTGATGTTCACAGGACCCAAAGAGATAAGAATACTCCTATGAACAGTCAAACATGAGATAAACGCAGACTAATCAGTAACTTAGCCTAATAATGGCTGAACAAATCGGAGATGACTGACTGACTTACTGTCGGTGTCCTATGGCAAAAAACTAATAAATTGCATTTGAGTGATCACATTCACCAAATGAGGCTTTTAACTGAAGCACAGAATCTCTGTGTTGTGTATTAGATGACTCTTAGTGTCCTGAAAGTACATCTAAACACCATTATAAAACCCATAGCATTTTTTTTCATGTTATATTTGTACCTCATAACCTAGTGATAGTAATTTTGCTTTTGTCTCAGCGTGTAGAGAGAGTGCTGCCAATGTAAATCCACAGTGCCTGAAATTGATGTCCATGTATCGCAGCCCTAAAGGGGCTTCCTGCTGTCATCTCACATCAAATAGAAAAAGACGCTCCAGGACAGCAGCTTCTCTATTTCAATATATGTATGTGTGTGAGGTAAAGCTCTAGTTCATCCAACAGGAACACCACACTGAAGCAGTGAGTGCAATGTGAGTAGGTTGTGTTCATGAGTGTGTTTCGTGTACGTGTCCATCCCTTTTTATCTGTTTCGGGAGATTTATTGATGAAGGTACCTCTGAGCTATATCCACTGCTCTGGCCCCCTGAATTGATACGGCAGCTGTTCAATCAAGGGACCTGTAGTCACTGCTAGGTGACAAAGCCTCCTGGAGTGTCAGTGAAATCCTGTTGCTTAACTTCAAGATCCCTCCATTCTCTACTGCCTGTCTCAGGCATCTCACTGCCAGCTTTGTGTTGTGACTGTGCTTTAGTCTCTATTCTATTCCTGAGTTTCAATTCCCTGTGTAGAAAACAGTGCGTCAACCCCAATTTGTCAAATCAGTATGAATTTATGCAGAAGCAACACACCTCCTGTTGCGTTTACTTAAGCAGAGTTCCAACAGAATCATTGTCATAATTTTGATTCTTGTTGAGAAAAAGACTTCTCATTAGTGGGACTGTTTAGTTCAGTGTTTCTCATCCTGAAGGATGTCACAGTATGAATCATTCATACACCAAGCATTCACATTAATACATAAATAACATACCTAAGATTTTATCAACAACTGATTGATACCTACCATTGTGCATTTTTCACAAGGTAATTTAACATAAAATGAAATAATAATAAACCTTATTTCTATAGCACTTTTTGGAGTAGAGGTTTACAAAGTGCTTCAGCATGGAACTTGGCATGCAGTTTTTATGGTGGTACTGATCACTAGGTTTGTGTTCAGGACCTTTCTACAGGGAGGAAGCTCAGTGATCGATGCTGCCGGTGGTTGACCTCGGTTTAATGTATTTGTTTGTGTGTATGTGTGTGTGTGTGTGTGTGTGTGTGTGTGTGTGTGTGTGTGTGTGTGTGTGTGTGTGTGCGTGTGTGTGCGTCTAAACCAACCTTGATGCTACAAGCACGCTCTGAGCATACCTAGCACTATAGTAAACGTGGCTGGCGGGCCCTTTTCGTCCAATCATCTCCAGTGTGGCCATGAGCTCTGCCTCAATCACACCCTCTGATGTTTCTACGGCAACCCACACTCCTGTCACAGGCCTACCTTCCCTTCCAACACACACACACATTCAGGAGCACAACAACACAGACACAAGTGAACACATGATTACAGAACCCAGATTTAAAATATGCAATATGTATGTGTACATAATGTGCATAATCTACTTACAGCATCTACAATGACAAACGTTTTATTTAGTACAGTATACTTACATATAATTTCACATCTTGCCCAGTTAGGAGGAAGCTTTTTGTCAGACAGATACATTAATCACCAAAAGCAGCTGCTAAGAAAATAATGAAACATGACGGCAAAACTTTACACGTGAGTTTTACATGAAGTGTGAAATGTAATTTTTAGACTTTCCGCACAGGTTATCCATCACATGCATCAAGTAGAGCAGAACGGATTTCCACCAACATGGCTGCTTAATTGAGCTGCTACTCTGCCCGTTCCCTCATTTCCCTCATAAATAAAGTCACAGACCCAAGTGAACTATGACCTGTGAGGCAGCAGTGCTTGATGGCAATTTTCCAGAAATGTTCACGAACAAGCTGACAAGCCTAACTGGAAAGACGCCGCCATCCTTCCACACATGGATTATTATAATGGAAATTAGATTTTTTAAATTAATTTATTTATTCATTCTTAAATAGCAAGTGACAAACAAAATGTAATTTTAATATTAATAAACTGTTAACAGTGTTATGCATTCTGACAAACCTAGCTGCTGAAACTGTCAAATTCAAGTTATGATCCGCTGAGAGCTGAGAGAGTCTCTCAGAGTGTATTACTTCACAAAAATGTATTTTAATTGAACATCTCAAACAATGACAGCAGGGGAAAAATAGATTGGCAGTTGATATAGAAGATAATTATAACTGTATTGAGCCACAGTTGTCATTTTTATTTAATTTTTTTCTCTGGACTTTTGAACAAAGGAATCTTTCAGCATTTTGGAGGGAAATTATAGTTTGCTGGCTCACAAGGCTGCCAGGAAAAGTACAGCACTGGCCATTTGTTCAAACACCATGCAAATAATGACTGTCCTCATGGGAGGACCAAGTGTGTGACTTTGACACCAGGCCCCGCTATTTGTGTCACATCTTCTAGATATGGTCAAAATATGTTTGTTTGTTTTTTCAACGTGTTACGTAGATCTTTCTAACCATAGCCAATTAGTTTGCTTATAATGTTTACAATTAACTATACTTTAGCTAAAGCTGTGGAGGAGTGTTTTTTGCAAACAATCTATTTTGCATTTATGAGGAGTTGTTGGTCTTACCAAGAATAAGATGAGATCATTGACATCAAGTTAATATCTCAGTACGGAGACAGATCAGTGATGGGTTTAGTCTAGATAAGGTGGACATAGTGGGAAAATGATTAAAAATGCAGTACAGCAGTATAGCCCATAACTGCTTACATAAAGTCTGGTTAAACTGCACTCATGGAAACACAGGAAATCATAAAGAGGAACAAATAAACAAAAGCTCATAAACTGTAGATACACTGAATCCCACAGACTGATGCAACACATCAGAGTAAGATTATGTGACAAAGAACCTAAAATTAAAACTCAATGGCACCATCGATGACGTGTCACGTGATTATGGTTACCTAGCAACCCTGAAGTGGAACCGGAATAAGCAGCGTAGTTGGGATCAGAACTTGAGGTAGGAGAGAGATTGATTTGGTGTTCGAGAGACGTTTGTCTTCTTGTGATTATTTGTCTTTGTTTTTCATATGAAAATGTATTCAATAATGTAGCTTAGACAATAATGTATCATCCACATCATGCCAATAAAGTGTCTTTGAATTAAACTGAACTGAGAGAGGGAGAGAGATGAGCATGTCAGCACACAAATGCTCAAGCATGCATGTTTGCAGAGAAGCTCTCAAGTGTGTTCACTTGAGAAAGAAAGATGAGGAGATGCAGAAGAGGACATGATAAATATAAAGTAGAAAAGAGTTCCTGATGGTATTGTATGTGCTGCACCACACTGATGCCTAAAGAATCCATTTGCCATAGATTGTTTGTCAGCTGGCTAATAAGCACAAGACTTCAGGGGCAACAAAGGTCGATAACAGCCTCTGAAACAAAGTACTCTTTCCAAAGATACAGATAAGAGCTCTCAAATTAAAAGCCTGGGACAAAGCATCTTTTGACTAGCAAGGACTGCACCATCAACATGATATGTTTGAAAAGATTGTGAGTGAAGCTTGAACTCTTGTACTTCTTTGGTCTGTTGCTAAATTGTAGGGAAGCTTGGTAAATCTGTAGCACTTGGGCATAATGGACCCCCTCAGGACCCTTTGGAGAGTAGGATGGAGAGGAAGAAATGTGAGAAAGAAATGGGATGGGCGGGAGGGTTGCAGAATACTTTGAAAACACCCGCTGACTAAAATTTCTTCCCATATCAGAGGAACTGACATATTTATACATGCCTCCCAATTCTAACAGAGGTGGATTTTGGAGAAGAAGGAGAATAGACTTTGGTCTATTCTACTGTATAATGCATGAATATGATAAAATATGAACAGATTCCCCATGAATTTCCAGCAGCATTGAGACATAGACACAATTTTGCTAACTCCAATCCGAGTCTGCACCCAGTGAAAATGACAATATCAAATCAATCAAATCACATCAGAGTTAAAACCTGTGTCATCTCTGTGTGCTTCTTTTATGATGCATATTTTCTGGCAAATGACTGTCAAGGAAACGCAGAGATAAGACTGACTTTGAGTTTTCATCTAGGAAAACAAATACAGGTCAGTGTTGTCATGCAACAAGCATTCACAAGTGGCAAACATTGGGTAACAACAGGAGACAAGCCAAAAGACAGCCTCTTTTATTCTCAAAGTTAAACATGTCCTGCAGTAAAACAGAAGAATAACCAAAACAATGACACACCAGACTTTCTATCTTCTCTGTAATATGCACAGTGTTGTTGGTAACAGTTGAAAACTGAAAATGGATTCTTGATAGTTGATAAAGCTTATACTTAAATACTTACACAGAATACACGCTGTAAGAGTAAAAATGACTGCATATTCCACATGTTAAATGACAGCACAGTGTATCAGCAGGTCAACCTCTGATAAGGAATGTAATATCCACCCACTAAGGCAACCAAAATGAGGGTCATAATGTCATAAATTGCCAGATTTTTATTTACTAGGTTGGTGAAGGTGGACTTGATTTAGCTGGACTGAAGCAGGAGGCAAAATCATGTGAGCCATGGACTCCACAAATGCCTCAGCCACTCAATGAAGTTGCAGATCTAATCTATTTTGCATGGGTGCCATAATTAATGCATGCAGTAGTGGGAAAAAAACATACATTTCTTGGCTGTCTTGTTATGTCAGGGTACAGTGAGTTAACGTTAAAAGAGTGGTCATGTATAAAAATGTGTACAAGTACAGTCAGTGGTAAAAGTCTTGGGATGGGAGCCGAGTGAAAATGTTTGTTGCTGCTGAAAGTGAGTCAGCGTTTAACACCTTGCATGAATAAAATGTGCTAAGTGCAGTCCGTTGAGAAAAGCCTTGGGATAGTGTACAATAGACATTTGTCTTTTATGCAGCACATAGAAGAGATTTCAGTGCTTGAATTTCTCTAACATGTTGTACTTTACAAGAATAAAATATATGACTGCATACATTTCATTCAGTGTTGTATGTCAGATAACCACAATGATTTTTAAGCGACCTACAACAAACAAGACACCAGAGAAATATGGGTGCTTTTTGGTCTATACCTCTGTAGTTAGGATAGCTGATATTAGGATAGGCTGGGCTGGGATGGGATGGGATGGGATGGGAAAGAATAGGATAGGATAGGATAGGATAGGATAGGATAGGATAGGATAGGATAGGATAGGATAGTAGAGGATTGGATTGGTCAAGATGGGATAAGATTGGATGGGATAGAATGGCATAACCAGCTGTAACACAACAGCCATCCCATCCAAGCCCAGCCTATCCCAACATCAACTAACCTAACTATAGAGGGATAGGATAGGAAAGGATAGGATATGAAGCTGAAATAATAGTTTCATGCCAGTAGTCAGCATGTTAAGCCAGTCACTATGGATTCATTAAAAGTTGGTTTAAGCCTGGCTCATTACCTTAGTCATCTCTGCCTTTCTCATCTTTCTTATTTCTCCCTGATGTATATTCCCTAATAAAGCCAAGGTACAAAGAAATAACCCTGAACTCTCCCTCTACCCATGTTTCCTGTGACTTCTCACAATCTCATTAATGCCATTTAAAGAAACATTTTTAATGTGACGTCTATCAGCGGGTATTTTTTTTCCAGGTGAAAGCTTAGAAATGAATGTCCTCTCTTTTCATGAAATGGAAAAACAGCCATCACAAAAGAAGACGCATTTTACTATCACTGTGAGGGGTGACTAGCAGATGAGTAAGTAAAAGTGATTCATCTCATAATTAAAGATTACAATAGTTTATCCAGGAATAGAATGTGTGATCTCTCAGTAAGCCAGGGAGACCACTCAACCTACCGATGTGAGTACTTTACAGCCCGGTGGCAAGTATGAATATTTGATTAGCCAGTTGCAGATTTCAATATTTGATTAGCCTGTTGCAGGTGGGTACATTGTGAAACCTGGATATTTCCATCCCCATGTCTCCTTTACTCTTACACATACAATATATTTGTAGCAGCCTGTAGGCTTACTAACATTTCCTTGGTAAACTACGGACCTAAATATCTTACAAACACAAATCAGTTGTTTTTCATAACAGGTAAGTTATTGGTTCCTATAGGTAGCCTATTGTATGAGTCAGTTTGGATAGATTACTAGCCTATACATTCAAGTCATGTGAAGGGTACACATGCAAGTAAGTGTCAAAGACACAGACTGAAACAGCAGCTGCTCATATGCTTTGTGTATTTGAAGCACATGCATGCTCACTGGCACACACACACACACACACACACATACGAACAAATGCCAACACTACTCTACGTTGATGCTTTTGTTGTGTAGGTCAGCAGGAGCGATGAACTAGATCTCGCTCCTGTACAAGTGACAAGCGCACACAAACACACACACAGCTGCACCACTCTACCTTGTTGTATCATGACCTTACATCGTTTTGTGGCTGTGACACAGTCTTGGTATTCTCACTGTGAGCTCTAACATGGGCGATGGACTGGAACGTCCATGACTCTATTATACACACATCTCAACAGTCGGGTTAGAGGTTTAGGTGTGTGAATACAGTTGCAGGATGCTGGTGCAGGTAACAGCCAGAGGGATTTTGGGGAAGGTTGTATATGAAGAAAACTATTTTTTGCTGCAGTTACATACGTGTTACAGCTGAGTCTCACCTTTGATGTTTGAACACATGCTATGCTAATCAGTGTAGACGCAAGAGGAACAGACACAGAGACACACATTAACCTTGATCTACCTTGATCTTTGTGAACATCATCATGGGTTCTCCCTCCATCCCTATGACAAACTATACACACACACACACACACACACACACACACACACACACACACACACACACACTACCTCTGCTCTCATTCTCGAGCAATGGACTGGAACTAACATACACATTCCCGCGGCTGTCACACACACACACACACAGAAGGGGGAGAGACAAAGAGGACACGTGCACACATAAATGCGCACAACCTTGCTGCTGTGTTTGTTGAACGCACAAACACACAACCTTACACACACGATATGAAGTCTGACTCACACAAACCCTCACCCTATAGAAATGAATCACTTGAAGTCACACACACACACACACACACACACACACACACACACACTACACTGTACTATCTCGATGTTCTCATCATTCACACCAACACGTGCTGCAGTCAGGAAGCATCCGTCTCTGTGGCTGACTTCATAGGTCAACTCTGCGACAGTGGCCAGCGTCTCCTACGCCCTCGTGGATGGAGTTCAATGACCCATGTCCAGCTATGATGACTAAAGCCACATTTCAAGTACTCCATTTCTACATTAGATATAAAATTAGATACACGACACTTAAATATTTACTGTTTAAAGACATTTAAAGGAAAACACTATCTCTGCCACTCAACCTACCAATGTGAGTACTTTACAGCCAAAATGAATATTTTACATCAAATGAATATTTGATTAGCCTGTTGCAGGTTGGTATAATGTGAAACCTGGATATTTCCAACCCCATGTGTCCCCATGCCTTGATACTTTACTTTTTATTTTTTCATGAGTGGATATACAAGACTTCTAAATTGCAACTTTGCTAACTACTTTGTAAAAACAAAAAAAGATGACATATGCTCTTTATTTCCCCAACCTTCACCCCTAGAGGAAGAGATACTTTATTAATCCCTCAAATTCTTTTTTCTTTTTTTTTTACATGCATTTTAACCCGGAAACACACACACACACACACACACACACACACACACACAAAGGGCTCATAGACATGCAATGTGGAGAGAGATGGTGGAGTCAGTTGGCACCATACTCCATACTATGGTCCATGCTGGACTGCCGGTTCCCAAGCCAAGTCTCTATGGACTGGCCCTCAACCCTGTGCCCTCTCACCTTTTTCAGTCTACTGCTCCCAACCTCCATCCTTCCCTCACCCAAAGAATTACAGAATTACTTTTAATAAAAGCTTCAGCTAATTAAATATAATGTAATGTAATGTGATGTAGGCCTATAAACTAACTGCTGTCAGTTAATCTGATCCACACATAGGTATGCAACAGCATAGTCATATTTAAATTTGTTTTAGGATGTTGTGTGTCTTACTATTGCAAACGTTCTACAGCATTTCAAATATGAATTGTCATTTGAATATTAACCATAAATTAGGACATGTGTTTGAAGGATTTTTTCTAAGCAAATGTGCAAATTTATATATATTTAAATTTTCAAACTGGGATGAAAAATCAAAAGAATCATTTGAAATTGCATTTTTACTTTCCAGTTTGCATGAATAATTAAATGGATTAACTTCACTCATCCATAAATTAAGATTTATAGTAGCTCTGTCCAAGTGCCCTCATGAAATATTCATGAGGACATGCAACACGTGTGTCAATCATAGACGTACATGTTTGTATGACATTGTGGCAGCAGACTCGCCCACTTTCATACAATTTTTGGTTTAGTAGGATTCTGCCCTGTCAAGGACACAGACACACACACACTTGAATTGAAATATGCACACACACACATACACACACACACAGTTTTGACAGTACAATGAACAGACAAGTACAGTCAAAGTCACAACCTTTATTGTACTGCAATGACCAGTACATGGACCCTCACAGTTACAGACACAGCTCACTTGGTTCTGAAGGCAATGCTCCAAATTCTCCGCAGTAAAATTAGTCATCTTATTTTCTCTTTTGTTCTCACTTCTCGCCCTCTTTTGTCTCAGCTCTCGTCAGCTTTTATCTCAGTGAGCCTCTCATTTCTCTAAAATCCTCTTTTCTCCTTTTCTCCTCGCTGTCTCTGTTGTCTTCGTTAGTCTGTCTCACATTGTAGTGAAACAAGTTCCACTCTGATCCAGAACTCCACCATGAGCTGAATTCATCGGCTTATCCAGTGTGTGTGTGTGTGTGTGTGTGTGTGTGTGTGTGTGTGTGTGTGTGTGTGTGTGTGAGTGAGTGGAGTGCAAAGCAAAGTTGTGAAAGAAAAGTGTCTTGAGAAAATGGAAAGCAAGAGGGAGCGAGTGGAAATTACGTGTACGTGACCTCCTTTCCTTGATGCCTGACAAAGTTGGTAGAGTGCCTGGATTGGATGGTCGTTGCAAAGCACTCAGCCGACCATCGACCAACAGCCATTGATCTGCAAAATCCAATGACTCACTTGCTGCTCAGTATGCAACCCACATACAAATACATGCTTAGTGCTATGAGTAAACAAGTGAACATGCGGACTGACAGGAAGGTCTGTAACTGTAATTACTGATTAATGTAATTACAGTTCACAAACTATATAGTCCCCAGTAGTATAATTGGTTCAGAATATAAAAACAGTTACTAGTTTTATGCAGATTACTAACCCTAACCCACACGGTAATTATGAATATTTTTATTTATCTTTAGGGACTGTACAGAAATTATTATAAATTATTATATAGTGAGGAGTGGACAGAAAAGGTTTATGTGAGGGTTATGTACTACTTGTTTTTGCTGAAGGGGGGGTATTCTTCTAATTCCTAGATTTATATTTTATTTCAGCCCTTGTGAGATTTATCATACAAAATAATCTGATATGCATGCATAGAAACGATGGCCATACTGTATGTATTAGGGCTTTATTTTTCTCATCTGTTACCGCTTATCCTCATCAGGGTCACCGTTGGGCTGGAGCCTATCACAGCTGACTTTGGGCGAGAGGCGGGGTACACCCTGGACAAGTCGCCAGCTTATTGCAGGGCATACAGACACAAACAATTATTCACACCTACCAGAGTCACCAATGAACCTATTAAGTGCATGTCTTAGGACTGTGGGAGGAAGCCGGAGTACCTGGAGAAAACCCACACAGACACGGGGAGAACATGCAAACTCCACACAGAAAGGTCCCAGCCAAGGTTCGAAGGAACCAGGAACCTTCTTGCTGTGAGACAGTGCTAAACCACAAGATTCAGTATTCAATCCCCTCCTGTCTTCAATCATCTTTGTACAGTTTCTTAATTTTTCTATAATACTGAAATACTGAAGTAAAGTATTTTATTTTTGAAGTAAATCAGACGTGTGCACAGCACGAGTCATGCATCTAAGCGTGCATTCACTTAACTAATCTTACATAATATTGTGAATGAAAGAAAATGTGTTGCATTTGAATTCATGTCTCTTGCTTTTCTGAGAATAAAAACAATTTACATGGACTCCAGACTTCAATTATTATTACTGAATCATGTCAACAAAAAAACTTTTTTCGGAAAAAGGCACTAAATTTGATGTTATACTGGTTTCTACAGGAAAATAAGCTAGAAATGTGTTAAAAAACCTTGAAAACAAGGTGGCAAAATAAGGTGTTGTGTCACTCATGAAAACTTTCCAAGACCTAAGAAGGACTACAGCATTTTTTCCCTCTTCTTCAGGATTTGTCTCATTCATTCGAAGAGATCAGTGGCACTGTTCAGTCCAAAGCCCTTAATCCACAACTATGGTAATGATTGTATTTTTCATCAAAGTGTATGCCATGGTGAATTGTATTTTAAACCCCATGATAAAGAATAAAGAAGAAACTCTCACTCTGGAGTTTTTAACTTTTTCATCCAATTCAATGAACAAATCCGCAGATTAAAGTCCTTTAAGCTTCCTTCATGAACATGAAGTCTGCCCTGGGTCGCTCCTCTTCCCTCAACATTTGAGTAAATCAGAAAACTTGTGACTGAAAATAAAGTGTTTAATGTGTTAAAGCCCTTACTTTTACTCACTTTGCTACTAGACAATCTGTTACAGCTTTATGTTGCAGTGTTTTAAGGCACTTTTTGTTGGCGGAAAACATCCAAAGTTGATTGATTTAAGTCTCTGACCTCCACAATAAAAGTTCATTTGAAACAAAGAGAAAGTGCACCACTTGTAGGAGAGTTTCATAACTACAGGTGTTTTCAGTGCCTAAAACATTTTCCAAAAGGATATTTTAATTATCCGAGCACACAGGGAATGACATGGTGGATTCAGCCCACTCCTATAAAAAAATGTATTCATCTTTCTTTCACATAGGCAAACAGACAAACTGCCCACACACAAGCACACAGCGAATCGATGCAAATCGATAAATTGTACAGTCAGGTTGTACTGAAGGCTTTCATGACTGATCTGAAATATGGTTGCTGATTCACTGCTAAACAGTGCACAACTGGGCCAGTGTCAAGTCACTTAACATTTATTCTGTGACCTCATTCACACCTGGCAGTGTGGTCTAATTTTAAACAAAGAAAACTTGTGTCCTACCTCACACAGCACAAAAGCTACTTTATAACTCCATGTGGATTCTTTCCAAATTAAAGTTATTCCCCTTTTGATCGTGAAATGATGAGAATGTCATTATATATCCACCTAAATCCCACAACAGGTGACCTATTACATAACTGTATCAGCTTAAAATTACTTTGATCAACTCAATGAAGCTTTATTATAAGCTCTGACAATAAGATTAGTAAAATAGACTATTTTACATCAACTCAACTATACAACCCTTACCATTTCTAGCAGGAATTTAATATATCTTAAACTTGTAAATGTGTAGTAATACACAATGAGCCTTACTGAAGTGAACACGGTACAGGACACAGGTATATACAGATCAATGAGGTTTTTAATAATCATCAACACATTTATGTACAAAGCAAGCGATGTCATACTAAAAAAAAAAGTAAAAGTAACCTAAAATGCATTTTCTTCTTTTTTTTTTCTATCATTAAAATAGCTAAAGATTATCTGGGGGAAATCAATGAAACAGTTCCAACACTTTTGGTACGGCGTCAATTTAGTTACACTTTGACGAAACCTTCACAGATTTTCTTCCACAGTTAAAACAGCCCTGGGCATGGTGGTGGGGTTGACAAAGACGATCCAGAATCATTTCCTTCTCCAACGAAACTAAATGAGTTACGACTGCAAGATTTCTTAAAAAACAGAAAAACCAATCCCTGCCAGTTTTCCCAAAAGCACCAATTTCGTCTTTGTTCTTTAGTTATCCAAAGAGACTAAAGCATTCAGCGAAAACACAGATCCTGTTTACCCAGACACAGCTCATACAGAAGACTACTATGGGCCAGGGCAACATTTATAAGTAAAGCAGGTATTAAACATATCAGTGGATTTAATGGAAAGGACTAGTTGTTCTTTTCATTGTTTGCCATATATTTCATTCTGTTATGCGGAACTCTCCCATTTGCCGTCTGAATGCAAGATGTGTACATTTCATGTGGTTTTAGTTCTTTCTTCATATAGAAAAAAGGCGTCTTCAGACAAAGAACCTGATTGTCTAATACACAAAAACTTTGAACAATGTCACAGTTCAGGACACATTTAACTTTCTTCATGCAACTCTAAAACCACTAAAAGTCATTTGTCACCCCCAGCTCAATAATATGAATGATGTTCTCTGTGTGCCTCTTAAAAAAAAAAAAAAAAAAAGGCCAGCAATAGAAATGTTTTAATAATGTAAACAGCAACAGAAACGCAAAATCATATCTCAAGTTAAAAAAAAAAAAAAAAGCCAAATGTTTATCATGTATTCAGTCACACAGTGAATTAGAAATATTATTCTAAACAAGTAATAATTACCTCCATTTATTTACAGTGTGAAGTTTAAGGGGGATTGCATTCTCATCCCTCTGGTTTGATATCAGAAAAAGAAAAAAAAATACTGAGATACAGTGATAGAGCTTAAGCTAGGTGGTTCATAGTCCACTCAATTGGATCTTAGTTGTGATCTGAATCTGGGACTATGGTAGGTTTTGCTCTGTTGGCAAGATCCCAACATCTGGAATCTCCAAGACAGCCATCAACCAAATTCACAATTCGTAGCGAGTACTACTGGTATGGGTTTGTGCATCTTAAATTATATCACATACAAACACACAGGACTGCATGTTAGGATACTGGTGTGGGAGATGACATGTCAATTTAAATCTACAGCAAACATGTTTACAAGTTGGGGGGAAAAAAAGAAAAAAATCACAACAAAGCCCAAAAGAAAGACCAGGTCAAAGATGCGCTTGGTGCCATTTAAATGGGAAAGAAAAAGAAATAATAATCACACCCAGGGCAGTACTAACTGAATTTAGTTATGTTTTGTGAATGAAGTGATCTGTGTCATAGCCAAAATTTGAAACCTTCTTCTTTTTATTCCCTTCCTTCAAAATAACCCCGGCACTATGTTCCAGGATTAACAACGTGGTCACTCTGAAAACAAATCTTCACGTGAGGATCTACCAAAACTTCATCTGCATTGTTAGTTTATAAAACCGGGGACTAGAGATAACCGAGGGAAATACAGTAGAATGAGGAAGCAGTTTCCACTTAACACAATCCTTTAAGAAAGCATAAAAGTAAAACAAATTTAGAGAAACTAATCTTTTACAAAAACATTTGCGCCACTAGTTAGTTTGGTTTCTTTTTCGTCTTCAGTCTTAACAACAGTGACTGCTTAAATGAGCAGCGACACTGAGGAGTTGGTGGTGAAAGTCACTATATACACACACACACACACACACACACACACACACACACACACACACAATTCACACAGACTCACTATACAGTCATACAACTGTGCACACACACGTCAGTGTGTCCAGTTTTCTCAGTGGTATCACAGGTGACAGTCTCTCCATCTCTCACACAGACAGAAACAAACTGGGGAGCTTGGGGGGGGGCGGGGGGGGCTGCGCTCCTATATTGTAACTGTTAGAACTAGGGTGGTCTTCTTCTTCTTCTTCTGGGGGTTTATGAGGCTCAGTCAGGTCATCTGGCCGCCAAAGGGAATTGTGGGAAAGGTAGGTCCTTCCTGTAAAGCGTTTTTTTTCTTTTTTTTTTTTAACATTTTTCCTTAAGTCCTTTGAGGAGAGTGACTGTGTGCAGACAAAGAGAGAGAGAAAGAGAGAGAGAGAGAAAAGATCAAAGTTTGTTCCAACATTTTGTTTAATGTTGTTTATATTAATC
This sequence comes from Argyrosomus regius, assembly GCA_946959425.1. Lineage (NCBI taxonomy): Eukaryota > Metazoa > Chordata > Actinopteri > Sciaenidae > Argyrosomus > Argyrosomus regius. The sequence continues at coordinate 9,864,122 of OX336895.1, read as the reverse complement.
AGAGACAAAATCATCATCAGTTAATGCTTACAGGGTCTCGTTATAACTACCACTTGTCTAAATTATCTGTGTCTCAATAAATGTCTGTATAATACTTAAACTTTGTTAATTATAATAAAAGTGACCCCAAATAAAGTACAATGCCAAACGTCATGTCAGGTATTGGGTAAAATGGCCAGCAGGTTTAGACTTTAAACTCGGAGAATGGGTCCTTAAACTGGAGAAAATGTATGTGAAAACTGAACAGAGACTTAATGGTTTGATTGGATTTTAATGGGTCATAGATAAATGACTTAATCATAAATGTAAATGAAGGATGTAGGGAAGAGGAACGGAGGACCAAAAAAAGGGCAATGGTGAGAATGCTAAGCCAGCTAAGTGAAATGCTATTAAAGAAAACAAAGAATATTTTACATCACTCATTTCAAAACCCAATACCTACAAGAGAATGGGGTAAAATGAATAAAACATTAATATAAAAGATAGACATACAAAGAAATTAAAGAGTGAAAATCTTACCATGAGGGCTTGGTGGTTTTAGCTTTCATCATCTGAGACATGGGGTTTAGCAATGGCCATCTCCTCCTTGCTATTTGCGATCATCTTACACTTCTACAAAAACACAGAAAAAAAACATATCTTTTATTTTAAGTTGCCACAGTTGTGCACCTAGACACCATATAGACTTCTTCAGGTAGACTAACATGTCACACTACCCTCCATTTACCTCTGTAAGCTCTTTGATGGTATGTATGTTCGCTTGCTGAGTGACCTTCCGCTTTGCTTCCTCTATGTGGTCCAAGTTGAGGGTTGGCGTTGGGGGCGCGAGGCACGGGGGAGGCTTGTTAGTGATGGTAGGAAGCGGGGCAAGGGGAGGCATGGCCGCCAGGGCACCCATGTTGGTCAAAGCAGCTGTCATAGTAGCTGCTGTCATACTTGCCATAGCAGCACTCATGGTGATGTTTGACATGCTGGGCATCCCTGGAATATTGGGTAACCCCATTGGACCCATGTTGGGCATATTCGGCATATTGGGCATTCCCATGCCCATGGGGAGAGGTAAAGGTAGAGGTAAGGAGAGGGGGGCAGGAGATGGAGTGGGTAGAGGGAGCTGGAGGATGGCTTTCGGCCGAAGACTTTCAGGAATGGGCACCCCCGCTTTAGCACACATGGCAGCAGCATTAGCTTTGGCTATCTCCAGTAACTGGTCCTTATCTGAGGAAAGAGGGGGTACAAAACCAAACAAAATGAATGATAAATGCAACATAACAAATATATGAGCTATCAGATTGTTTTAGTTTCTCTCAAAATGCTGTACCTAGTTCAGTGAGCCGTGGAGGAGTCTTGCTGGTGCTGCGTCGTGTCCGGGACCCTGAGCGCCGCTGTTTGCGGAGAATGAGAACTGGAGAGTGGCTAGGTTCCCTTTTCCATCTGTCCCGTCTATCAAACGAACGGCTGCGAAATGCCGGGCGCCTCCCTCGACCCCTTGACCTAGACCTGCGTCTGCGATCAGAAGAACGAGACCTTGATCGCCTGCTTCGGTCTCCTGACCTGGACCTTTTCCTCCGGCCTGTGGACCGGCTCTTGGATCGCTTGCTTCTGTCTGTGGACTTGGACCTCCTCCTCCCACGGGCGTTTGGTGAACGGGATCTCCTCTTGCGGGTTGGAGAGCGGGACTTGGACCGGCGAACCCTGGTCCGTGACTTGGATCGTGATCGCTTGCGCCGTGCAGCTGAGCGTGACCTCCGCCGTCTGGCAGGACTCCGGGATTTAGAGCGTCGCTTCTTCCTTTCTGAAGGAGACACCGATTCTCTTTTCCTCACTGGAGACTTGGACCTGAGGAAGGGTGAATAAAAAAATATATACATGCACAATACTGACTTTTCAAATTACACTTACAGTGCAGCATAATGCCACCATTAGGTCTGGTGAATAGATACCTCTCAAGTCCCTGTTTCATGTGGTCTTTAATATTTAATAACTTTCAAGACCTTATAGTAATTAAATAAAGCTCTTTTAGGACCGCCAGAACTGACACACAGGACAAGCACATACACACAACAAACCTGGACTGCTTCTTTCTGGATATAGACTTGGATGTAGATCGTCGAGGTGACGAGGTTGAGCGCGAAAGCTTTCTACGATCTGTAGGTGAGCGTGACTTTGACAGCTGCTTCTTCTGCACTCCCGGAGATGCTGAGGAGCTGAGGAGCCTGAGGAGAGTTTTAACGGGAGATTCCTCTTCTTCATCTGAGCCTCCTGTACACTCTGACCTTTCAGGACTAGTGCCGGGCTCTCTGGAACCAGACCTGGACCTGGAAACATCTCGTTCATTGGGTGAGCCGGTTAACTCTATTTGTTCCTTGGCATTGGGAACAAGCTTCAGGGGCTGCAACTTATCTGAGCTTTCAGTGGGGGGGCTAGAGACGGCTGCTGAGGGAACGGGCTTCCACGCACCTGCATGATACATGTTAAATGACAAGGAATAAGACACATTAGGCAATTTCAAGGCAAGAATTACATGTCACTGGCGATTAAGTGTTAGTTGTTAAATTTTTGAGCTCCTATTTTTTGGAGTCTGTACTTTGAGATCTGTACACACTAGAATAAACTGGTTTTCACTGCTTGTTAAAAAAAGAACAAACAAGGAGCAAAATCAGAATAGATAGGAGCAAGGAGCAACTTTCTATTGGATTGTCTCGGAGGCCTGAGCAGTGAAGGGTTATTTGAGTGTTTTTTTTTTGTCTAAGTAACAGCAATACATGGCTTTTATATTGCACTTTAAATAGAAAGCAGAGTTTCACTTTTGTTTTTGTAATGGAAGACAGACACTCTTATCAACTGAGCAGACACGGCAATTTTAGGAATAAGCTATTAGTATAGTTTGCTTGAAAACATAGCAATGAAAAAGGACTGACCTATTGTAGCTGAAATAGTTCCACTTTCTCCAACTGCCTTCTCACCAGATGGCTGCTCTGCCTTAGGAGAGGAGGGCTTCGTCTCTTTAACAGGAGAGGAGGGCTTCGTCTCTTTAACAGGAGAGGAGGATGTGGACCTGGCTGGGGAGGAGCTCTCAGACCGCCCATCACTTGACTCGGACCTGGAACTGGACTTAGATCTGTTCAAGCCTCCAGAGATGGATTTAGACTTTGACCTTCTTCCACTCTTCCTAGGAGATTTGGATCTCCGTTTGCTAGGTAGTGGTGAGCGTGACTTTGACCAATGCCTTCGAGACAATGAACGGGATTTGGAGCGTTTCCCAGACCTTGGTGGAGAACGATTTCTCCTGGCAGGGGACCGAGAGCGCCTTCTGACTGGTGACCGGGATTTAGACCTACGTCGGGAGGGAGGGGTCCTGGATTTGGTCCGTTTACGGGGACTCCTAGATCTGGAGCGACGGTTGCGCTTAAGGACTACAACGGAGCGTGAACGAGTCCGCCTGCTCCTGCGGATTGACCGAGAGCGTGAGCGGCGGGATCTTGGGGGTGGCGATCTCCTTCGCCGAGACAAGGACCGACTCCTGGAGCGTCTGCCTCCTGCACGCCTTCCCAGTGACCGCGAACTGGAGCGATGAACAGGACGTCTTGATCTAGAGTGGGAGCGACGGGTTCTAGTGATAGAACGGGACCGCGAACGCCTACTAACCGCACCACCTCGCCTTGGTGAGCGGGTCCTAGAGCGCCTTGTCCCTCCACGGGGCCGTGACTCTGACCTACGACTTCTCCTTGGAGACCGAGATAAAGAAGGGGATCTGCGCCCACCACGTTTAGGGGATCGTGATACCTTTCTTTTTGGAGAGAGGGAACTTCTGCGTCGCTTTGGGGAAACAGACAATGAACTCTTCCGACGTTTAGGAGACTTGAGCTTCTTTGGAGGCTTTGACACCTTCTTCTTGGGGGTAGGGGAGCGTGAAGTCGACCGGGACTGACAGCTAGTTCTCTTGTGCAACTTTGGGGAAGGGGAGGGTGACTTCCTCCTAGATTTAGGGGACTGAGAGCCAGACAGAGAGCGTGACAGCTGGCGACTCTTTAAAGGAGTTGTAGAACGTTTTCCCTTTGAGGTTGACCTGGAAAGGGTTCTTGGTCGCTCTTTCATTGCTGCTGCTGCTGTTTGACCATCAGACTGCTGCCTACCAGGACTAGGTGTTAGGCTATGACTTGACTCAGACTTCTTAATGTCCACACCCCTAGAAGGGGAAGGAGACCTAGACCTGGGGGAATCACAATCTTTAACCTTTGCCCTCTGAACTGAATTGGCCTGATCTTTCAGGCCTGGGTCATCTCTGGGGGTAGCACCTTCCTGTTTAGGGATGATGTCAGGGAGTTCCTGGGCATGGCTGAATGCACCATCAGCATGACTACCCTCAGTCTTAACCTTTACTGTTGCTGTCTGTGTTATCTCATCCTGGCATGCAGAGGGGGACCTCATATCCTTTTCTGAACCATTTGTGTTACCACCCTTGCCTCCAGATGGGGTCACATCCATATCTAATATCTCCTCTTTCTTCACTCCAAGCAATTCAGGTTTTTGTGTAAGGATGGGAACCCCCTTCTCCTCCCCTCGTTTGCTTTTTGGCACCAGTTTGGACACTGGTTCTGGCAGGTCAGATGCTGCAGCTGGAGAGCATTTGCCATCAGTAGCCCCTTTACCTCCTTCACCTTCAGACTCAGAACCTGAAGCTGAGCTGCTTTCAGATGGGGAGCGAGATGGGGATTTCTTCTCCTGCTTTTCATCTTTCTTCCTCTTCTTTTTCTTCTTCTTGCCAGCGTGTCTTTTGTGCTTTTTAGATTTTACATCTCCCTCCATATCCACACGATCTAAGAGGAGAAGTTATGCTTTCTTTAAAAATCAAATAGCAGGAATTAATCCATTACTTTCAAAAGGAAATATGAATCAGATGTGTGTGTGAGGGTCTCATACCTGTAATTACATCCCTTTTGCCCTCCTCCTTCAGCCCAGCATGCTCTCCAGTTCCCGCTGCTGCTGCTAGTCTGGCACTACAAACACAAAAACATGGAAAAGTGTATTAAATTTCCAATACAAACAAACTACAACTTTCATTTGGGTAAGGTACAAAGTCTTTTTTGTTGAAGAATGCAGAAATGCATTTTGTAAGGGTAAAACAATTAGTAACCACTGGTGTGGAAATTTCTTGATTCTAAGATGCACCGTGTTGCATATGTGAAAGATTCTGCATTGTTGCAGTAACAGAACATAATGGAGTTTGCAGCCTACACAAAAATATAGCCTACTAATGTTGATCTGTCCTCAGCTGGACAATAAAGTTGTGAAGCTACGTCATTACATTGCTCTCTTGCATTCATTTGTGGGCAGACATTAGGCGTTACTTTTATACGTTGGGGGTTATTAAAGAGGGAGGCAGGGATTAGCAGCCAGTAATAAAGATGCACCTAGTATTTTGAAAGCATCTTGGCACATTTTGGATTTTATAAATTTACTGGGAAACACAAAGTGGACAAGACACATGTGTAAAAAGTGCCTCAAAAAATAAAATACTTTAGTAGCAAAAAGAATTTGAGGAAGGAAAAAAATACAGCAAGCCCAGCTAATTATCCAAGAATTGAGAAGGCGCTGTCAACTTTTCCATCTAACTCAGAAAGGGAAGAGAATCATGATGGACTGAAATGGGTCACACAGATACTGATAGTAAAAAAAAATGCAAGACAGAATACATACGTCAAGTCTCAGACAACACTTAGTTCAATTAAAAGTTTAGTTCTTCTGACCTGGCTCTGGTGGTCCTGACAGGTCTCAATGGAGGTGGTGGCTCCGAATCCGACTCGGCACCAGATTCTGAACTGCTCTCCTTCTCCCCCTTCCTCCTCTTCTTCTTCTTCTTGCTCTTGTGTTTCCTGTGTTTCTTGTTTTTCTTGTGGGGTGGCTCATTCCCTTCCTTAGCATTTATGTCATCTTTCTCAGGTGCCTCATCCTCACCTGCACAGGGATGGCAGTCAAGTATTTGGGAAATCCATCACATGTACAAAACCTAGAGCAATTTATTTGATCAGTCCATTCATTATCCATTAGCTATACCCACTTATCCTTTAAAGATGGGAGCTGGGGCCAATCCCAGCTTCAATTTACTGTGCACTGTACCCAAGAATCCTGTGTAAACTGTTCAAGCTGTAAGGCTAAGGGACATTTGGCAGACAGTCTTCCACTGAGCTTTTTTCAATAAAAGGAGCGTGCTTTAGTTAAAATATTAAACTTAAAATCTAGGGGAAAGACAACTAAATCAAAATGGGTAAAATTTAAATGACACAGTTCTTTGTTTCCTATCCATCACTCACCTGAGGGAATGTCCACTGCACATTCCATTGTGCCGGTGGGTTTGTCAAGGCTCTCTTACTGTCACTGGTGTGCTGCTCCCTCACTCAACACTGGTGAGAGGGGGAAAAAAATGGTAATATAACTTAAGCATCAAAGAATGCAGCACCAACAAAAAAAGGAAGATTTCATTGCAATGCTACAGTAAAATGTTGACCAACTACTAATTAGGGCTGGGTACCAATATAGCACCAGATGTGCAATGACTAGTTAACAATATGGCAACACTCTCTTTACATGGCTCTGGTAGCAAGTAGCCTAGAGGGAGCTACTTTGAAACACAGTTAAAATGCCACTTAACGATCAAAAGTGTGGCTATATTTTACTCAAAAGGGTAGACCAGGCGGCACCCCTAATGGTAGAGCTCAGTAGTCCATATAGCCACAAGAATTGTCATGCATCATTACACAAACTTTAAAATACAGTATAACAATAACAACACAATCTAGGACTAATCGCAACATAATATAATTCTTATGATTTCTGGTGTTTGTCCCTGTCAAAAAAAACAATGTATTAATAGATAGTAGTAACAAAAGTATAGCACATGACCAAAGGCAAAAGAAGGCAGGATAAGGCAGAGGAGAAACATGGATGATTGGGACCACCCAATAGACCATTGACCAGCTGATCTTGACCATGGACAGACCATGCAATGGATCGCTGAGCAACTGGTCTGGACCACAAGGACCATGATGGACTACTAGTTCATATTTATAAACAGTTAAATAAACATAAAACATAAAAATATAACCTACTCATGTGCAACAATAAGAACATAGGCATCATCGATAATACGGTTTATTTAATCGACAAAGGATTGCGATCTAACATAATTCGTGTTGCCAACATGGCCAGAGAAAGGAGAAGTCAAAGACCACTCACTTACTTGTCCAGACCACTAGCTTTAGTGCCTCTAGTGGTAGTAGCCAGTGGTCTGTGTTAGTGACCATCAGTGGACAGGCCACTGAATTGGCTACAAACCCTTCTCCAAGCTAAGCAATGCCTTTTACTACACCACCACATTGTAATGTGTTGTGCCAGCACAGCACACCTAACCCCACAAAGAGGAAAAAACCTTTAAGATTTCCCCAGATCATATGTAGAGACAGGTAGAGAAATGTTTTAAACGGGTAGCCCATTAGTCAGGAGCAAAATAGCTGGGTAGTCACGCTGCTATGAGTATTTATAAAGTGGTCAAAATATTAAGAGACACCTCTAAGTATAACCCACAGCACCACAAACTACAGCCTTGAAAATAAATTTGAACACACACAAATACCTCTCAAAAAACATATTTCTACAAAAAGTGCACTGCCTCTGTATCCTCTTGTGCCTCTAACAAACCAGGTCTCATCCTGTGGTAAATATTAATATCAGAAGAACACCTTCTGGCCATTGTGATATTTCATTTTTCCACCACATACTATAGTCCAACCACAGAAACTCAATTATTCTGGTAAACAATGGTTAGGCTGAGAAACAAAAACAGCTTGTCCTGAACACATAGCAACCCCAGTGCTTAGAAAAACCCAAAGTATCTCAGCACAAAGATTGAACTGTGAGAGGATCACTGAGAGGATAACTTTAGAGTAATTTTGCTTTTGATTTGACCGACTGTAAACACAATTTTGAAAGAGTCAAATGAGAGAGGCATACGGGAAGAGTGGCATGTGTCTGCCAACAGATCAGCTATCTTTCAGTAATAAATAGACTGCAAGCATCTGAAGCTGCCAAACATGCCATAACGCCATTAATCGAGATGACCTGAGATGTATGAGACAAACATGGTTTACCAACACTTAAATACAGGAGCAGGTAAATGCCATAACTATAACTATGACATAACAACCAGACCCCTTCTAACATAACAAAGGCAGCATTTCCTACAGGCTAAATTGCTAACGCAAACACAGTTTGTATACATCTTATTGTAGAAGCTGCTTAGCATATCATTGCTTCAAAATCTCCTTCTAAGTGAATTGAAATCTCTAAAAGGCAACTTGTTGTCCTTGTCTAAGGACTAAGCGTACCGTGTACATACAGGTATCATTTGTTCTTATCAAGGCCGATAAATGCTTGATTTTGACCACATTTTGAGCTTGGTTGAAAAAGAAAAATACTCTTCCTATCATCGTAAAGCTTTAATAGAGTCAACATTAGCCCTGCTACCATAAATACATAACACTGCTAACACTGCTGTTCAAAAACAGTTGCAATGAAGCCACAATCTCACACGGTTTACTCAACTCATACACACGCATTATTTGCCTAAACACTAAGCAATAGTTATTCATTCGACATTTAAGATATAAAAATACTAATATTAGAGGTTACGTAGCCTGCACATTCACTGCATCTACCGTGTGAACATTGCCGCTTCAGTTGATGCTAAAGCTAACCATTAAAAGGTACGGTTGCCAGCATGTTATTTTAGATTTCAAATAACGTTAGCTAGCATTAAGTGAGCCCTTCTATTGCCGATACATTATTCCAGAAAATTATATTATTTGCAAATATGTCAAAGCTGCACGGATAATAGAAGCAAAAAGACAAAAGACAAAGTTTTAAACTGCAGCAGACACGTTAGATAATGCTAATCACTGTCGGGCCTGCGCTGCCGCGGCTAGCGTTAATGTTCATTCACAGATCAGAAGCCAGCTAACTGTGGTGTGAGTTAGCTAATGTAACAATTATAGTGATTTTTTATAAAACTGTTGTTTCTTAAAACCAAAAAGACTTCACAGGCCGATCAGTTGGACAATGTATAAGCGGTAAAGCCAAGCATGCTGCCTGCACGCCGCGGCCTAAGCAGCCGTGATCCACCACCAACTGCACCGCAAGCTGAGTTAGCATGCTCGGAGCTAGGCTGCTAGGACATTTAGCTACCTTGTTTCAACAAAGTGAGCTCACTCGCTCATCACAGCAGTCGGTTCTGTGGCATATAATTACCCAGTTTCTGTTCGGTGGCTGGAGTCCCCGTGTAAAAAATGCCAGATCGCCGCAGTCCTGGATCGTGTGAAACCAAACAATCGTTGAATATGCTAACCGTTAACATTAGCCGACTACCTGATCCGCCATGATAGAGAAAGGTATCCCAACATGCCATGCTTCGCGGTTTGAATGGAGGCGTCACTGTCTCCTAGGCAACTCCGTGCTCCATGGTAACAAACCGTAGCAAAGTCCAGGGGGTTATTAAACAAGAGTGATTGACCCATCACCATCTCTACTTGTTGTTTATTAGTTATATTCATTATGTTATTCACTCTTTTATGTAGTGAACAATGTCCAAAAAGTCGTCACAACATGGCTGTATGTACAGTATATAAATCCACATAATGACACCATAGTTGGTTCGTATAGATAGCCTAAATTAAATACAAATATAAATGGCCCCAGCATCTAAAAGTATGTTACCTGTATGTACCATGTTTCATGTAGTATTTAATTTGACAATGCTTTTCTTATTTGTCAAGTCAAGTCAAGTCAACTTTATTGTCAATGCTGCCATATGTACAGGACATACAGAGAATTGAAATAGTGTTTCCCTCATATCCCTGGTGCCAACGACAATATACATTAAATATAAATATAATAAATAATAATAATAATAATATAATAAATATAAAAAATATATACAAGTTAAAAGATATCAAAGAAAAATACGGCAAATCTAAAAGATATAAACAGTATAAATATGGCAAATATAGAAGTATAAACAGAATGAACACTATTAACAGTGAGATCTATCAAAAATAAAAGATGTGTACAAACAGTATTGTAAACAGTTTTTTTGAATGGTGCTCACAGAATAAATTAATATGCAAATATTTTTCATTTCAAAAGTTTAACAAGATGTCTTCTTAAAGTCCATTCTAGGTTTCAAGTTTACACATCACACTCTTGTAAGGCACTGACAGCATAAAGAAGGTGTAAGCTGCATATTTAAAACACAACTGGCATAGACTGATAAAACAGTATGGATACATTGTTTTTTAAAATTTTAACCTATTTGATCAAAACCCTTTACGTTTACAGTTCCCATTGTTATCATTAATATTAAACATGACTAAATTATATAAACGGAAATACAATGAACTACTACTACTACATATATGAATATGTGCACATATTTAAGGATATGTGCTATTTCTTTCATTCACATATTTATTTTATTTCCTACAGAGGTGCTCTTATTTTGAAGGATTCGCGGCGGAAGTCTTGATGTTGTTGCTCTGTCTCCTGACAGTAGGCAAGAGGATAGTAAAGCTACAAGAAGTCGTAGTAGTAGCGTGTTTTTACTTGAACAGTCTTCATCATATAAAAGACATGAAGAAGAGGTTTAACATCAACTTGGACGACTCTGCTTTCACCAAAGAAAGAATACCGGTCTGTATTTTTCCACAGTATCACTATCTTTCCACGGCGGCTAAGAGTTAGCAAGCTAGCTGTCCAGATACAGATTTCAAATTTATATTCTGATTTTATTCCAGCCAAAGCCGCAGTTTCAGTCTTCATCCAAAGGAGCACAAAACACCTCAGCAAAGCCCGCTTCAGAGCCCGTGGACCAGCCGTTGTCCTATGCAGACTTTATCATCTCGAGTAAAAGCAATGTGGCTGCTCCACCTCAGAGGGAGGGTCCCTCCAAGCCGCTCAGGACTGAAGCTGCTGCAGCTACCAACTTGAAGCAAAGTGAATCAGCTTCAGTGTCGTCTGCCACAGAGGGATGTGAAACAGTTCAGGACTGTGCCAAAGGGACTGAAGGGGTTAAGAAGAATGAGGACACACAGGTCCAAAAAGAGGGGAATGGTCAAAGGTTAGATCCAAGCACCAGCCTGGGTCCAAAACAAATGGGGTCAGGGAGCAGCATTATTGTCAGTCCTCGGCAGGTATGCATCAAAATGTAATACAGCTCTCCATCCTTAAATCCATTCTCTACACATTTTTATTCCCCTTGAGTCACATTACAAGGTAGATTAGTTTGCTGATGCTACTCCCCATGGAGGCATCGGGCTCGTACGTTTCTTTAAAGCTTGGGTTTGTTTTTCTGTTTTCAGGCTTGTTTGTTTTGTTTTTTTTTTCTAATTCAGAGGGGAAATCCCATTCTGAAGTTTGTGAGGAGTGTCCCGTGGGAGTTTGGAGATGTTGTACCAGACTATGTTTTAGGCCAGACAGCTTGTGCTCTCTTCCTCAGGTAGGTGTTTGTGCCTCAAATATATTTTATGTGTGTGGATGTGAAACCAAAAAGAGATGTTTTGTACATTTTTTCCTGTTGCCCTGACATTGTGTTGTCTTACACAAGTATATGAGGACCTTTTGAAATTAATATTTGATGTGTAAGAGTGGCTGTGCACTTTGTTCATATATATATATATTTTCTCTCTATGTTGGGTTTGGGCCTGGACCAGTCTGAGGTATCACAATCTCAATCCAAACTATATTCATGATCGTCTCAAGCTGCTTGGACAGACTTTCACCCTGCGTGTGTTACTGATACAAGTAGATGTGGTAAGTAAAAAACAGACTGTGACATTAACAAGTTATATTAATTTAGTCAACACTGTTTGAGCGTAATGCTTTGCAAACACTAGTGTTTTAACTCCTGCAAGGTAGCAGTACTGTATTCATCAACCTTTCAGTAGGAACATCCAGACCCAATTTTCAATACCATTATCACATCCACAGAAGACATATTTTAACAGATATCTATATATTAAATCTGATCAAATTGTACTAACTCGTTGTGTTCCAGATATGTCAGCTGTTTCCTATGGTACTCTGGTAAAAACATGTGCTTATTTCTAATATACAACACTTGTTCAATGTTCATGTTTAATTAACCATGCATTAATTAAATAGAGACTAAATTAATTTGTTTTATTTTTGCTGTTCTATTTAATAATCTGCCCGTTTTATTCATCTCACAATTCATTTAGCTCCCACTTTGACATTTACAGTGAAAAAATATGTAATTACTCGTGTGGTACACTCCAGACTCAGTACCTCAAAGGTGTTGCTTTTATGACAACTCCATTTGAACTTCTGTATTTTGTTTATGCCAGAAATAAAGAAATCTGTTCAGAGCTTCTTGCTTCAGCAGTTCAAGAATATTCATTTTAGTTTCATCTAAATATAAAAGTGTTTCTAGGAGACTTAAAAACCTTTGGATACATCTGGTTGGCTATTAATACTAGTAGAAAAACACTAGTTTTAAAACATTGATTACAAAAATAAAGACACAAAATACATTATTTCTGTATGGTAGCTAGTCATCTATAACAGCTCTCGGGTAGGTAATGTCATTTTCCATTACAAAGTGTTGACAAGGATTAGAACGTTCAGCAATGTTATATTTAACAAAATGGAACAGCCTATACAAAATACTAATCCCTTAAAGGAGAGCTGTATTATAAGCTATCCATGCAGAACGTTTAATTTGTCAAGTATGTATATCTTGCCTCAATTGAATTAGGTTCTCTAACATTGGTGTAATTGAAGCATGAGCTGTGCAGCTGGAGGCAATTTTGGTATTGTATGTAGGAAAATGTGAATGCCAGAGTTCAAAAACGCTATATACTTAATTATTAAATAAATTTTAAAAAATGAAATAAAAAAACAGGAAATCTGTACTCTATGCAACAAATCTATTGCTATGTTTATGAATTAAGAATTAATGTAGTTTTTCATCACAGAAAGATCCTCATCATGCACTGAAGGAGCTGGCTCGCATCTGCATCATGGCAGACTGCACTCTCATCCTGGCGTGGAGGTAAGACCTGCAACATACTGAACAGTTTGTCACAGGACAAAGACATAAAAAAGAGTGTACATGGTATCAGTTTTAAATGTGGCCATGCCACCTAAAGTGTATTATCATAAGATAAAGTCTGATATTTCTGTTTTTTGAACCAAGCATCTATTGTTTTAATAAAAACGATAAACATTCCTAATATTTTAATGTTGATTTGACAGTCCAGAGGAGGCAGGACGTTACCTGGAAACGTATAAGTCATATGAAAAGAAACCAGCAGACCTGCTGAAGGAGCAAGTCGAAAAAGACTATCTGTCAAAGGTGTGTAGATTCACCATTTTCTATTTAAACATTATGAGCTCTATTACTATTTATATTTAATAATTTGTGCCCATTTAAAAAAAAAGGGGAAACATTTTAGTGCGATTGACTGAATATGATTCATGATGCAGCCGCACAGAATGCTAAAAATGATTATCTGCAATCAGAGTTCAAGTGTTTTTCAGTCTTTTAACAGTGCAGCGCTGATTAGATTGGTTTGTTTTAAGGTTACAGATTGCCTGACCACTGTGAAGTCTATAAACAAGACCGATGCCATTACCTTACTGTCCACTTTCTCAGTGAGTACCACTACAGTGAAAATTCATCCACAGATTGATGCTATACTATAATCAGTTTTATCCACAGGCTGATTTGATGGTATACCCTGAATTAATCTTTTCATTCGACGTAATTTCATGTAATGATGTTCTCAGAGGGAATGATCTGTTGAATTATGTACATTTTTTTTACAGTCTGTAGAAGGAATCATTAATGCCTCTAAGGAAGACTTGGTTCTCTGTCCAGGCCTTGGACCACAAAAAGTGAGTAAAAATACATGTGCGGCATATGAATACTCAGGAGACAGATGGAACATTTCATTAATTATCATGTTTATATTTTGTGCTCGTAGGCAAGGCGACTACATGATGTGCTGCATAAGCCCTTCCTCAAATCTAAGACAAAAGACAGCTGAAACTTCTCACCAAGGATGTGTGAAATGCTTCTGAACAGAACTCTATAAAGCTGAACAGCATGCAAACACACATCGGAGGACTGAATTAAATGCTGTAAACACTCTTAATTTACGAAGGTGAAGAAAGAAATCTGTAAAATGTGAATGCTCTTTAAGATGTGAGCTCTTCAGCTGTTAGAGCTTCACCCTGATTCTATGCTTTATTGAGTTATGGTGTGATATTTGTTCATTGTTTAATTATTTTTTATGAAAATAAACATTTTGTAATTTTTATACTATACAGTATAGTGTACCTTTCATTTCTTTCTTTGTTCTCAATGAAAAATAACCAGGTAGTGCTAAAATTCTTTGCTTATTCTCAAATCTAGGGACAATAAAATATGTTTGTTTGAAGTACATGAAACTTGAACATTGAAATTAAGCTTGTGAATAGGATAGATGAGGGATGATGCCATTCCTTTGTGTTGTGTTGTACATTTACTCAAGTACACTACTTGGAAGGGAAATATTGCAGAGCAGTTGCTAGTTACTGACCTCTTACAAAAAAAGCAGTACTTTGTTGGGGTCTGTTCTCATGTTTCAGATGTCTGAGTTGTTAGCACTTTCACCAAAGAGACATTTCCTCTCTAAACTTCTCACATGGTTTCACTTCAGTAACTGTTCAAGGCCCAAAGAGGTCAAATTATCTAATATTTCACAGAAAAATCAAAGATTAGAGAAAAATCTAGGAGATAAATCATCATAGATGGTAGATCATTACTGATCCACTACTGTACAGTAACTCATGTATGAATCTGAATATGAAGAAGAGCAGTAAAGTTACTATAAAAAAGGAGTAACGTGAAAGCAGCACTCTTAACATCTGCTCAGCAGGTTTTGCTTGAAGAGTGCGGTGCTGCCTTTAGGTGCTCCTGCGAGATTCCCGATTTTGCAACTTCGAGAGTCAGCTTTTTAAATATGTACTTTGAAATAAACCTAAAATTACACCCTAGTAAGACAGAGGACACTTTGAAAGTAAAATTGGCTATGGTGACAAAAAATTATGTAGATAATATGTGAGATGCACGGTTCTAATATGTTATAAAAACTAAAGGAGTATTATGACGAATTAAAAAAAGAAAATAATCGCATAATCTCGACTATTTGCTATAATATGCAGCGTCCTCGCATGTGTTTCTGCTATGCAAACATGACCACGTACAGAACCCCCCGTTGTCGTGTTTTTGCATAGGTTTTTTTGGACCGTTACTTTACGCTTGAGTTGTTGCTTCGATATTTCCGACAGCACTTGAAGGCACGGCAACGTCAAAACAGGAAGTGTTGGTGATATCCACGCAAGTTGCCGTGTTTCGCTCGTTGTGAGTGTTTTTACCGCTTATTTCACTGTAACACAGTGTTTATTTACTCACAAGAGACACCGTGTTAACTCGTGAAAGGCGTGAACTTCTTACAGGAGACCAAACAACCGCCATGCAGACGGAGAAAGAGGATGAGGACGATGCGTCTCCTGAAGAGTATGTAGCTCTGTCTAGTTTCACTGGAAGTGGCAGCGACCAGGTGAGTGACCCACACGGATGTCTGGTGTAAATGACTGCACACTTTGGCCGGAAAGTTGTTGGTCCTAGCTCTAACTGTGCCTTTTGTCCCGCAGCTTAGTTTTAACAGCGGGGACAGACTGCTTGTTCACGCCAAGCCTTCATCCGAGTGGTGGTGGGCAGAGCTGCATGAGGTCATAGGTTATGTCCCTGCCCGCTACCTGCGCCAGGATGCTGCTGAAGATGATGGTGATGGTGATGATGATGATGAGGAGGAGGACCCATGGCAAGATGAAGAATACTTTGGCAGTTATGGGACACTGGTTAGAAGCTTTAAGTTATCATAACATTTTACATGTCACAATTTCATTATCTACAACTTGCACATGCTCACATTTAAACCTGCAGCCATGCTTAACATCAGCATGCAGAGACCTGAAACTTGAGTCAGCTAATCCATCACATCCATCTGACAGTAGCAGCTAATGCAGCCTGAAACTGCTAGTCTCAAGAGGAGATGAGGAACGAGCTACAGAGGTCTGATAATCTCACTTCTTACCAACTCCTCACCCCTAGATTTCTTTTCATTTTCAGATTTGTAGTCTTTAGTTACAGCCGACACTTTGATAACAAATTATGGGCCTCTGTAGTCACAAAAGGCTTTATACAATTTATTTTTTACATGCAGTATTAATCCACAAGATCTGTATCCCGACCTTCAAGTTTAAAATCAGAGTTTCCCTTTAAATGTCATCCCATCTGGCCAAAAACGGTTAAATAAAACTTGGAAAAGTTTGACCCAAAAACTGTTGCAGAAGATTTAAAAAGTGCAAGATATTAATCAGAATGAGGTAGTCCAACAGAGGTTGAATAATGCAGTAGTACTCGCCGAGACCTGTATACAGACTTTCAAGTGTAAAATCAGTGGAGTTTCAGAATTACAAGCGGAGTTTCTCTTTAATGTCATCCCGTCTGGCAAAAGGTTTAGAAAAACTAGTAATTTTCACAATTGAACATTTAAATATTATAAAAATGTGCATACCTTTGTACCCTGAGCACATCTCAAATGATAGCAAAACTCACAGGAAAAATAACCTTCAGGTTTCAAGTTTCAAATTTGTTATGTGCAGGTTAACACATGGTCAACAATACAGTGAAATGTGTTGGACAAGAGGAACCGGTCAGCTCAGCATCAAGAGCTCTAAACAGTGTAAGAGCACTACACATAAGAATAAATATAATAATAGAAATACAAAATATAAAATATACTAAAATAGAATATGAAAAATATGTACAAGTGTTGATTTAAACAGAGTAAGTGACTACAGACAACTAGCATTTTACAGTATTGCACATAAGAATTTCAAGGATGTCAGTAGCAGCCGTGATGTTGGTGCATATTTTTTACAACAGTCCTGTTAGATTATCAACAGTCTGATAGCTCTGACTGGCTGACAGTGAACCTCTTGTGTCAAAGTTATCCTTGCAATGTAATGCAACTTCCATAAGGCACTTCTTTTTCGACTTCAGAGAGCCTGCAGAAATTCAATAAATTCACAACAAATGTTGGAAAATGAAAATCAAACCCAGAATAGATTCGTAGATGACATTTAAATGTCTGCTGTTCAACTACTGCCTTTCCTTGAATGCACCACCCAGGGAGACACAAGAAAACATGCCCTGCTGTATTACAAGGAGGAAGTTATTTGTTGTTTACTTGGATCTCCATTAGTAGTTACCTTGGCAACCACCACTCTTCCTGGGGCAAAAAAATAAAGCTGTGATGGATTACCTCTCAGCCAAGATTTCAAGTCTCTGCGTAGTGATTGTCATCCTGCACTGAAATAAATTGAAAACAATGGCTGCCTGGAAGGTAGGAAACTGAACAAAAAACTCAAGGCATGCTTTGAAAAGCAATCAGTTATTGTAAAAACTATGGAGAGCCAAAGTCTTCAATATCAACTAAAGAATGATAACCATAAAATGTCTGTTTCTTTTGACTTCACAATGACCGTTTTATTTCATAATGCCACATTTCATCACACAGTCTTTGTCAATACAGTCAATTCAAGCACAGATATATTTCAGAATTTTGTGGTTGTTTATTTGTTAAGTTATTTATTTCATAATGTTATCTTTATTTAACATATAACACTGTGGAAACTGTCAATATCGTCCTGACTGATTGTACTTTTTTTTTTTTTTTTTTTATCATACAGAGGCTTCACTTGGAGATGTTGTCAGATAAGAGCCGCACTGAGGCGTACCGTCAGGTTATTCTCAGCAATAGTGCTTCTCTGAGGAATAAGGTGGTGATGGACCTCGGCTGTGGGACTGGCATCATCAGCCTGTTCTGTGCTCAGCTGGCACAACCCTCAGTGGTAATGTCAACAACATGGCTGGTGGGGAAGTTACACAAACATTGAGGCTCTTCAACACAAACACATAGATTGCTGGTTATGCCGTCTGTAGTGTAAAAGACAGTAAAGGCACTAATACCTCGTAGGACCACAATTTAGATACAATGACATTTGAGGGATTTCAATACCCCAAGTTAAATTTGAGTCTGTTGCCTTATTGAATTTTTTTTTTCATTGATTTTGAGGCATATATTAACTTAAAACATGCAGGAAACAAGTTTTTTATACTTGCATCTAGCACGTGCAAACGCGTGTTCACACATAAAAGTATTTGGTGTGATGAGTTTTATTGTAAGCTTGTAATTCTGCAGTTCTCTCAGGGTATTGTCCTGAAATAAAATTTAAAAAGTGAACAGTTAAAAATCAATGCAGCAGAATCAGGCATCTTTTTTTTTTATTCCACACTTTCTTTTTCTTGTTGAAAACTAGTTCCTACATTACCCACAATCCAACTTGTTTGCTGACAGTAGCGGCTAATGTAGCCTGGAACTGCTAGTCTCAAGCAGCGATGAGAAATAAGGTCTAACATAATAACCTCGCTTCTTTCCAACTCCTCACCCCTAGATTTCTTTTTATTTTCAGAGTTGTAGTCTTTAGTCCCAAACAACACTGTGACTAAATGACAAATTATGGGCCTCTGGAGCCACAAAGGGCTTCATACATCTTTTTCCCCCCACATAAGCAGTAGTATACAGATTGTACATACTGTAAACAGACTTTCAAGTGTAAAATCAGTGGTGTTTCCCTTTAATGTCATCCCATCTGGCAAAAGGTTTAGACACTTTCACAATTAAATATTTAAATGTCATGAAAATGTGCATGCCTTTATACCCGAAAATGTTAGCTACTGCTCAAAGCTCTGAGAACATCTCAAATGATAACAAAATTGCCAGGAAAAAATCCATAGAAATATGGTAAGTCAGAAGAACCGATTCTCTCTCGCTATTATACCAAACTACTTAGTTTACCCATAGGTGTACTGTATATCTAACATTGGTGTACTTATACTCCCATCTGCTGGACAAGGAGTGTTGCTACATGATATAAACAGCAGAGTGTTTATCTGTGGTATTGTAGGTGTATGCTGTGGAGGCGAGCTCCATGTCAGAGTACACCAGGCAGCTGGTGAAGCAGAACGGCTGTGAGGAGGTGATCACGGTGCTGCAGGGACGAGCTGAGGAGCTCGAGCTACCTGAGCAGGTGGACGTCCTGGTCTCTGAATGGATGGGTAACTGCCTGCTGGTAATAATGACACTGCCAATACTGTTATTAATAATACAAGTTTTTCCTACTTTATCTCAGTATTATTGAATCACATCATGCTCTTCCACTCTCAGCCCCACACACCACATCTTGTTTCTGTCTCTCCTTCCTCCGGACTAGTTTGAGTTCATGGTGGAGTCAGTCCTGCTGGCAAGAGACCGCTGGCTTAGGGAAGGCGGCGTGATGTGGCCCTCATCTGCAGCCCTCACCCTGGTGCCATGTCAGGCCGACAGCTATTATGCAGAGAAAATGGCCTTCTGGGAGCGGCCCTATGGCCTTGACTTCACTCCTCTTCAGTAAGGGTTGTTAAGTCAGCTGTTCTCAGTGAACTCTGTCCTGTCACACTTAGATTTCTTTATCTAGAACTAACAGGGTCAGATCTTGAAGTTTCATTTAACATTTAATATCATAATATGCGATGTCAGGTTGATGCCATGCTGTGTTATTTCTCATTTGGACAGATGACAGATCAGATTAGAGCCCACAGATATGGTCACTATTTCAGACATTTAACGTGTGTCACAGAAAGTACTTTCTATGTAATGACTCTTTTGCCACAATACTTTACTGAATGTCAAACACATGGTGATCGGTTGACTCATTCATGTAAGTACAATCAACTTTTTTTTCACACCATGCACATTTCTATAAAAATTCATTCTTGCTTATTTATTTTTAACATGCATCCCTCATTATGTACATAGTAACTGTGTTTTCAAAATAGATCCAGTTTGGCTGATCAAGCAGCACCTCAGGCAGCAACTAACTGGCATCTTTGTATTTCTGTAAGTTGCCTTACGTTGCCCTGAAACAATGAAAGTTGATCTATACTGCTTGTTGTCATTTCTGTACCGACTGAGTTACCTCAAAAGTTGAGGTTGAACTCATCTACATTTCATTTCATC
Organism: Argyrosomus regius; assembly: GCA_946959425.1. Lineage (NCBI taxonomy): Eukaryota > Metazoa > Chordata > Actinopteri > Sciaenidae > Argyrosomus > Argyrosomus regius. The sequence continues at coordinate 9,843,885 of OX336895.1, read as the reverse complement.
TACATTTACCACTCTTCTTCTTCATGTCTTCCCTGGTAATGGAAAACAAGAGTGACAATTTATGATCTGCATTGCTGCAGACTTTCCTTTTTATTTCAGCATGTTAATCATCATTATATCATTAACCATTATAGTTTTGTTAAGTTGACTAAAACATGGCAGAGAATGACGGGAAGCCTGGTGTTTGCTTGCCACAATAGCCTTGTTTCTATCACGGCACTCCAGCTAACATAACCAGGTTTCTAACTCCATCCGTCATGTTTTTCCATCTCCATCATGTAACTGGTAAACTACTCCAAAAAGCTGACTTAAAACTTAATTACGTATGACACACAGGCACAAAGATACCAGAATTGCATCGTTAATTACTGGTGAGTCAGGCACAAACATTGAATTATGAAGCCTACACAGGAAAACTGCATCAGTGAAGAGGAACAGAGGTCAGCCAAAGGATGTTAAGATTGGGTTATTTGCTACAACACTACAAAATGTGGCAATGAGTCAAGGCAGCTCTAGCAGTCTCAAATAACATGAAGCTATTTGAGGCTACTGTTCTGTAAGGAGTTGCAGCTATTTTATCCACTTCTAATACATATTACTTAGCTAGTAATACATATTTAGGCAGCCAATTGTGACCACTTGTAACAGTTGTGACCAAACACACGAGCAGGTTCATAATCTAGACTGTCTACCAATATTTCTATTCCAATACAGAAAAAGGTATACATAATTGTTTACGCTGTATTCTATGTCTTAGTGATGTTTCGTGTGCTTAATTCGATCTGTCCATTTCCCTCTAGAGTCATATAAGATATTATCTGTGGCAGCAACCTAATTTCCTCATGGCGTTGAATAATGTTTGATCTCTGCAGGCCCCTGGCACAGCAGGAGTTCTTCACCAAGCCCAAGTTCAGCCACCTCATCGAGCCCGATGACTGCCTCGCAGCTCCCTGCAACGTCATATGCCTTGATATGTACACTCTGCAAGTCAAAGACCTGGAGGTACTCTGTGTGTGTGTGTGTGTGTGTGTGTGTGTGTGTGTGTGTGTGTTTCTTCAAAGAGTTTCATCAAAAATTGCTCCATCCCACAGAGGTTGGCTAATTGAAATGCTCTGTTTCATTTCCCAGGAAATAAAGGGTCAGTTTCATTTTTGTGTGGAAAAGTCTGGTGTTTTCCACGGATTCACCGCCTGGTTCACTGTTCATTTCGAGAGCCTGGAGACAGGAGGCGCAGCAGTGGAGCTTAACACCGGACCTAACTCTGAGTAAAACTTTAGCAGAAACACTCACTCTGTTGTGCAGATAGAACAGTTTATTCACTAACAGTCGTTGCTCCTGAGCCTTTACAGCAAATTCACATAAATCCAAATAATCAAAATGAGAATTAGTAAGTGCTAAACAGAAAATGCTTTATAACATCTCTGTGTTTTACAGGCTAATTTTGCAATACTTAAAACTTAGTGCATTAAAAAATACAATATTAAGAAGAACTTTTTTCTCCAGGCCGACACACTGGAAGCAGACTCTGTTCATGCTAGACAGGCCAGTTAGTGTGTATGCTGGAGACTCCATCCGTGGAACCATTGTCCTACGTAGGAACCCAGTATGGAGACGCCACATGACTGTTACCATGCACTGGAACATCAACAGCAGCACAGAGGACACAGACAACTGCCAGGCAAACTTTGATTCATTGACCATATTCATAAAGTAGTGGCAGAGGATTTTATCTCTTATAACATTACAGTTACATTTATGATTTTCATGGAATGAAAACACATAAGTTTCCCTTTTACTTGTAAATGGTGGTCTCATTCCTCATTCCTTTCTCTCTGTCCATAGGTTGGGACAAAGACTTTCCCAATGTGGAGGTGACAGATTCTCTGCCAGCGGTGGAGAGCTACAGAAAAATAGTCAAATACTATCTTCAGTTGAGTTCAGGGTCAGTGAGGTTTCAGCTGCAAGCTGCTGACCTGGAAAGAAGTGCGACTGTCGCAGTAAATGTGACGGTCAAAGGAGGCTCATCTGGCTGGACTTGTAGTCCTATAGCCTGATAACTACAGGCTAATGTGCTACAACACACACAAGATACAAGATTAACAGAAGAAATAACATGCTAAGAATGAACTGTGGAGCATTACTGGGACTTTAACTTGAATGCAAGTTTGAAATGAAAGTTTTTATAAAGGAAAACTTTGAAACAACAAATAGTTTTTAAACAAGATTTGTGGTCTCAAAGTACAACAAAAGAAATGGTTCAGTCCTCCATGTTATGCTTTTATGTTTATTTTTACTCTGTGTGCAAACCGTTTTACAATATGCATTTAATTTACATTGTTTGTACTTGGTACGAGTGCTACACATGGCAACAGGCTTGTATGGATTTAATAAAACAACAGATTAACCATGAATTATAATGGTTAAAGATATACTCTTTTTTTCTATATTCAAAGATTAGAGTGAACAATGTATGCCACTGAAATGTTAGTTACAAATGTTAATCAGCCTTGTTAGCTCAAATATGCCTTAAAAACAACATTGTAGTACTTACAAAGATAATTCATTGTTCACAATAAAATTAATTAAATAAATGTACAATTAGTAAACACATGTTGATAGAAATCACATTCATTAATTAAAACAATATTTTGGGAGTTATTCAACTACAAATTTGCTCTTTGTCCTTTTTCTCTGATCAATTGTAAACGTAAGTTTTCATTTGTTCTTTTGGTTGCAGGTGAGACAATAAATGTGACATTACTCTTCTTCATTTGTTGATATGTGCTGTGGCAGAGCTGTTATGTTATTTCATATTTAAAGATCATTTTTGTGTCAGTGGGTGGAGGCACTCCTCTTGGTCATGGCTCCGTTTTACTTTTCGCTTTTGCTCTGGAGCGTGTATTGACCTCTGAGGATAGAGGTGCAGTGGGTAAGGATTCAGGAGATGGAGGTCTGGAGAGTGGGACAAACAGGGGAGGTTTGACAACTTTGTCTTTAACCATCTTGTTTTTATCCCTTTTCTGCCTCAAGTGTTTATCACAGTGATTCACAAACGTATCCAGCTTGACAAAGGTCTTGTTGCACACTTTGCAGTGATAAGGCCGCTGTCCTTTGTTGAGGCGTATGTGCAGCCTGATGTAGGATGATCGTACAAAAGTGCGGCAGCAGACGCCACACTTGAGATCCTCTGTGCTACTTTGCGTCTTCTGGGGCTGGCTGACTGCTGGTGCTGGTGCTGGTACTGGCGCTGGTTTAGCCTGCCCGGACGACTCTTGAGCTTTGTGAGAGAGCAGGAGTGATAAAGAGCGAAAACCCTCACCACACTGCTCACACTTGTATGGCTGCTCCCCTGTGTGCAGACGAACGTGTGCCAGGAGCCCGGCTTTCTGTGTGAATGACTTGTCGCAGTAGGTGCACTTGAAGGGCTTCTCGCCTGTGTGGAGCCGACGGTGGGTCTTCAGATGTGAGGCGCGGCCGAAGGTCTTGCCACACTCTGGGCATTTAAACGGCCTGTCCCCACTGTGGATTATCTTGTGTGCCATCAGGTGGGACGACTGATGGAAGTACTTGCCACAGGTGTTACACCTGAACTTCCTCTCCTTGTTATGAGAGGCGAGGTGAAGGGCCAGGTGGGCGGAAGAGATGAAGGTTTTGGTGCACAGGCTGCAGCTGTGAGGGTCCAGGCGGATGCGGCGGTGTGGGCGTCGACCGTTAGGGAGGCTGCTGCCAGCTTCACAGGATGGACATCTGGAAGGACTGTCTGCATTTTGCACAAGCTGCTGTTTGGGAGAGGTTGAAGTGTTGGCTGAATCAGGGTCAGAGTCTGGCTGTGGGAGGCTGAAAGTGCATCCACAATCTGAGCAGCGCCCAGTTTGTTGGCCTTTGTCACTGGTTTTATCCAGCATGGTGCTGTCTACAATCAGAGTGGGAGGGAAGAGGATTTCATCCTTTGACCCATCTGAAAATAATAAACATATTGTTAATGTTTACAGTGCTATAGCGAGCGACACAAATCAAGGCTTAGTCACGACTGGCCATCCATGCATGATAGTACCAAAGCTCATGTGACTATGAGAGTTTATGGACAGGTCTGTAACACGACATGCAAATCCGGAAAACCATAAATACAGTACTAGCTTAGCAACAGTATTGCACGGCAGGCCTCGCTTTGCCCTAAACAATGAGGAGGTTGTTCGAGGATGCGCGTAACAACACGCCAACAAACATCATACATACCGTGTTCATTCTTATTAAGCAAACATGCATGTGTTGAAAGTCTTGCAGACGCGGCGAAACATTATAAAATGACACAGCCTGATGACAACGGAGTGATTGTTGGATCGTATTTCATCTCCTGCGTTTTCCTGCAAGAAGCTGCTGCTCGGTTTTTTTTTCCCTGATCAAACTGGGCTGCAGCATCATCTAGCGTGTGGCGGAATAACTGTCTCAAACATGCTGAATTAAATATGAATCATCCCCTGACTTGCTTTAGTAATCTTATGTTATAGCAAGGTGTGATTTATAGACATCAGTTAATGGGACATCTCAAGGCCAGATCCTGAAATGAACTCCCTCTCAGTTAAGTTTCGTTTTACTGAGGACTGCAGAGGAAATGATGTTTGATGAGCACGTTAAGTTTCGTTTCATACAATGAGCTTGAGGAACGACGTGCGATGTTGTGGGTTGGACCATCAGCAAGCCTTTATAAAGTGCAGAGCTGTTTGCTGCACTGTACATCTTTCTTTGTGGGCCTAACTTGGCAGCCGAACAAAGGATGCGAATCAAAGACAAACATGACTGAGGTATTGTGATTTTACTTCGGCGTCATTCTTCTTATTAGTAACTTATTATAGTTATCATATTTTATCAGCAGCAGACTCAAAGCTGCTGCTTAAAGTGAGATTTGGCAGGAGGGTGTGACCCTAAGAAACAGGAGATTTATTTGTTTTATACAATCTTAAATTCAGTGTTTTAAGGGTTTTAGACTATCAAGACAAGTAATTTGAAGATTGTATATTTAGTCCAGGAACTGACATAAGGTAATATAAGTCCAAAAATATTACTATAACTAAATACATGAATAAATTATGATGTTAGTTGCATTTTTAAAACAGTAAAAAGAAGCTTTTGCTCTGTTCAGTTGGTGTAGTGACTATCCAAACTTCAACTTTTCCCATAAAAAAAACAAGAATCAGGGTTTCAGATGGCTTTCTTTGGCTGATGTTCCCATTTATTTAAAAGTTGCATGAGTACTGTTACTTACATTTGTTGACTTCTATAGTGTATGGTGTTATTTCTTGTCTTGTATGTTATAGAATCATGTGATCGTATGATATTTCAGACTTTCAGACTGTGTGATGTCTGGAAGTTTAACCTCAGACACTATTTCCTGCATTGGCAGTTAGCATTGTTCTAGAAATTAGGTGGCATTACTCAACCCCATACAGATGCAAAGGTGTGACCAACCCTAATTTTAAAAAAAATTCAGTATGCACAACAATTATACTTCTATAAAACTATTACAGAGGCAGCAAAATCAAGTTCAGACAGTTTGTTCTGCAGTGCTTTTGTCACATGATGTTCACTCTGTTACAGCATCCAATCCAGGAAGGATGAGTGCGAAGACAAAGAAAAAGACTCGGTGAGTTGCACTTTTGTCTGTCTCTCATTTTCATATTCTGAATAATGACAGGCAGAAGCAGACCACAAACCAACATCATATCAAATTTAACTGTGTTCTGTTTTTTTATGTTTGACCTTTCTACATTATTGCTGGATCTATGTCACATTAATGCAACAAATGAAGAACAGCATGTGATACAAACTTACTTGAAAGGGTCATCCTGCTGAGCATGTTTGAGAGATAAACACTGAAGAAAAGTATTGAATGTGCAATGACATGCATAATAATAAATAATGACTTGAAACCATTAGTGTAACTAATAAGACTGAGATATGTCTCATATTTGTACTACTTGTTGGCATAGAATATGCTTGATTAATACATTATTTGAGTTATTTGGATGACTGATTATAAATGACAATTTCACAACCACTTACAAACCCTTATACATAGGATTTTTATTATTATATTATTACCATTATTTTATTATTATTATTTCTATTCATTAATTCAACAATTTGTAACTAGATACCTCTTAACGCTGTAAGATTCAAAATTCATGTTAACACAGTCAGGTGGACGTTAGGTAGAGCAAATGTCTTTTTTAATTCCTTGTGTATAAGAAAGCAAAGTCACATACGATATAGTTGTGAACATTATCGCTCTGAATCCATTTTATTGGCCAACAAGAATCTACTTTTAAGTTAAGCACTTAATCTTCATGGATAAATATATCTACGTCAAATATATGAACTTGAGTCTAATTCCAGCTCTTCCTATCGCAGTTGGTTTATAAGGACTTACCCTGTGTTGATTTGAATTTTAACTCTCTTTACTCCTCCTGCTTTATTTAGAACGTCCTTCGGGGCAACAGCACCGCCGTTCATTGACTACCTGAAAGATATTCTGCGTCGATATCCAGATGGTGGTCAAATTTTGAAGGTTGGTACAATGGACCTCATAGTGGTTATAATAATGACTTTATATATTTAAAACTGTAAGACATAACCCATAAAATTTGTAAGTCCATTTCTTTTGGTATAACCAAATACTATGGTGTGGTATAGTTGTTAAACATTTCTTTGTTAATCTTAAAAGCAGGTGATATTTCATTTAGGTGTGTCACTTCTAAGAAAGTCCAGTTGCTTTGATCACCAAGCTCAGTATACAAATAAATAGGATAAAGGCGTGCGGTTCCTGACTTAACAGGTTCAACTAACCTGTGATTGGGGTTTGGCACAGTGGGAGCAGTGCAAAGCAACATGGGAATCAAATGAGTGTTAACTTTGGTTTGCCACACCCAGTTAATGGTTTTTGTTTTTTATAAATGTCAACAGGAGCTGATTCAAAATGCAGATGACGCTCAAGGCACAGAAGTGGTTTTCATCCATGATGAGAGAAGCTATGGGACTGAGAGCCTTTGGAGTGATGAATTGGGAGAATACCAAGGTATGCAGGATATTCAGAGAATAGTAATGTTCTATGGTCATTATCAGTCGTATTTTTCAATAAAAATATGTATCAAAAAAGTTATAAATAGAGAAAATACGAGGTAGCCCAATGACACAGTTTCTTAGTCTACCTCCCTGTGTTTTGGAGTTTGTATGCTCTGCTTGTTTCCTCCCTTGGTCCAGCTTGGTTAAGAGAGCATGTGTGTAATATAAACTTATTTTCGTTCTCATGATCACTTGATAAGATGGCATTGTAATGCAGTCTCTCTGATATATGTCGCTGGTTCTTTGGCTTATTTTTTTCTTTTTTGCAAAGGTCCTGCTCTCTACGCCTACAACAATGCAGCGTTCACTGATGACGACTGGAATGGGATTCAGATGGCAGGGAGGAGTGTCAAGCGCAATGATCCAAACAAAGTCGGGAGGTTTGGAATCGGCTTCAACTCTGTTTACCACATAACAGGTGAAACTATGTACATTACCACACAAATACCCAATAGTCTCAGTTTAGGTTTTAATTTAAATGCATGGTGAACTAATCAGACAATATTCGTTTTACTTTATTCACAGATTTGCCAGGCATATTCAGTTCAGGGCATCTTGGCATCATGGACCCCCAAGAAAAAATATTTGGTCAAAAAGAGGCAGGTTTTTGGTGGTCTTTGAAAGATCAAGAAGACCAAGGAACTCTGACCTCTATGTATGATCAGTTCCAACCCTTTCGAGACATAGTTTCGCTTGTAAGCAGACAAGAATGGTCAAAGGTCGTCATGGAGGATGAGCACTTTGATGGGGCGATTTTCCGATTCCCCTTGCGCAACAAGGCATCAGATATTTCAGATAATCTGTATGATTCTGATAAGGTGGTTGATCTCTTTGATAGCTTCATTGCAGATGCAGACTTAAGTCTCCTATTCCTGAAAAATGTGACCTCTGTGTCCTTGATACATATTAATGTACATGGCACTGTTAACGTCAGACTTGAAGTGAAATCGTCAGTTCACACAGATGTCATTTTGAAGTCAGAAGACGAGTCGATCACTGAAGGTTCAACAAGGTTCAAATCGATAACCCTCAGCTCAGAAGACCATAGAGAAACAAAGTGGCTGTTGACAACCTGTACCATGAAAGAAGGCAATGTAGAAAATATCGATTCACTCGCAAAAAAGTTGAGCTTTTTCCCACAAGTTGACTTGGCATTTCCTTGTGGTGAGACTAGAGGCTGTAGTGAAAGTAGACTGTGCTGCTTCCTCCCCCTCCCAAATAATGAATCCAATAAGACAGGACTCCCAGTTTATGTCAACGCATGCTTTGGCCTCACAGACAACAGAAGACACATCAAGTGGCAAGAGGAAGACCAGAAACATGATGAACATGCAGTCTGGAATGAATTGCTGATGAAGGAGGTGCTCCCACAGGCATACCTCATGATCATTCAAGATGCTATCAAACTTGCCCAAGAATCCATTCTGCCTGTCTCCTCCATGTACGATCTGTGGCCAGATATCACCCAGATAAAGCATAAAGACAAATGGTACGCTGTTGCCCTGAAAGCTCTTCAACACTTGTTCAGAAAGAATGTGGCTGTCCTCTCTCTTGCCAAAGATGAAACAATGTTTATCACTCCAGCAGAAGCTGTGTTTCCCTGTAATGGTCCAACAAGCCCTGACATATTGGCCGCCATTAAAAGGACTTTGGTTTCCTGTGGAGAAAATCTTGTCACTTTACCAGATAGTGTTGCAAGACCTATGAAGGAAGCCTATCCAGACTTCAGCACCCTGAAACATGTGACTCCAACTTTCCTAAGAGATATTCTCCGCAGGTTTGGCGTGCACATTATGTCTAAAGATGACAAACTGTCTCTTTTGGAGTACATTTTGAGCGATGGCAAATACAGAGAACTCGAGGGTCTTCAGCTGCTTCCACTCAACGATGGCTCTTTCAGATGTTTCAGAAATAGAGAGGAGGACACCGCTCTCATTGACAGCAATGAATTTCCAAGGTAGCGTTTTCATTTTTGGCTTTATCCTCTAGATAAAAAAATTACTTACTAAATTACTGCTAAAAGTGTTTTACTATTAGAAGTGCATCTGGTTTTAAATATAGTTTTTCATGACCACAAGCAAGCCAATCACCATTCATCACTGTTAATACAGTATAATCACTACTAATATACTGTCCTCGCAATGAGTAACGGACAGTTCGCTTACACTTGATGTCCTACAAAAACTACAAGGCGTGACTTTTCTTGTTGAAATTGAGGGAGCACCAATTTATTTTGTAAAACTGAAACAAAGCACAAAACATAACACAAATTTGGATATACTTAGACAGCTTAGCAAGACACAAATCAAAGAAAAATGCAGCACCACATGGCAAGCAGGCTACCTAGCACCTCACAGGCATGCTAATCATTAATTAAATTACACATGGACCTCCTTAGACTAAAACAAATATGGCAAACACACATTTATAATAGTAACGCTTACGGACAAATAGTGTCCAAGGCAGCAACATGTAGAGAAAATAGCTGCAGAAAACTCAGTCGCCTGCTCTGCCACTACTGGGGTCATTACTCTACACCACCAACCAATAGGTGGCACTGCAGTGCAGTAAAATCTATTCAGTAAGTTCTAAATGCATTCAACAGACGGCAGAACAATTAATTAATGAGCAAAATGTAGACCAAGCAATGTGATGGGTGCCTACGTTCATAGCCGGCTGTAGGCTGTAAACAACAACTTTAGCTTTGTAACAGGTGATGAATAGATCATGATAATGATTGATTGAAACCTGAAAGATGCTCAAGTGTTCTGTAGGGGAGATGCAGAGTTTGGTAATAATTTACTGTGATTTGTCATTACAAAGGACCCCTTTCACATTAAACATTTGATGCACTGTTAATATAGAAATATTGTTTAGTGCACTTCTAACTATGATATTATGATAAAGTAAATACTGGGTCCACATCCCAGTCTCAAATGCTCTGATTATACACGCATTTCAGTTTTCATTCATTCAAGAATATATTTTGTTCCAGACCTAAAAAACACCACAAATGTGGCTCAGTTTTTCAGGAATGTTGTACTTTGACTTTACTCTTAACAGACTATATCGAACCAATTAACATAAGTTAGAATGAATTACTGTAATTTAAAGCAAGGTGTATCATATTACTGTAGGTTAACATACAGGCATTTGTTCACCAAATCCAATCCTAGGACCATTACTACTGATCAGTTCATGCTTCCTTTCTTCAGTAAATTATTTGACAATTGCTACTATTTTATCTGTTAGATTGGATTTAGATTTAAATATATATATTATTATATTATAACATTTTTGGGCACTTAATGTACACTAAAGTGATATGCAAATGTTCTTATTTTTGCTTCATGCACAATGAACAAACTTGTCTTTTTTGCAGAGCCCTGCTACCATGCTGCAAACAACTCTTCATCCCAGATGATCTCAGTCCAGACAGCAATAACCACCTGAAAGAACTGGCCAGAAAAAGTAGGAATGTCATAAACATTTTCAACATATTTTAACAGTAATCCAAAGGTTATTTTCATTTGTCATCTACATGTTTTTACACTACATATGTCTATATTTTTCAGATTTATTCAAGGTCATCAACATTGATGCAGACCAGGTGGCTGAACATACAAGAAGATATCTGCCACAGGACTGGAAGAAGATGAGGACGGGGCTTGTTAACTGGGACATCAGCAACAGTCAACATCCACCGTTAGACTGGCTGCAAGAATTCTGGAAATTTCTCAACACTCACTTCAAAGAGTTAAGTAATTTCACTGGACTACCTTTAATACCAATCAGTCCCCTGTCTGTCAGTCAGCCTGTATCACTAGCAAGACTACAGCAGAACACAACCCTCATTTTTGAGAAAAGCAAGCAGATTCACTTGCCTGAACAGATAGCTCAGTTGGTGGACAAAGTTGGTGGCACAGTGGTGAGAGGAAATGAGTGGCTCAAGCATGAAGACCTAGATTCTTATGTGCTGTGCCCATCTCCAAGAAGTGTCATGAATATCTTGGTGAATTTAGATCCTCAGGACCTCATCAGAGAACTCAAGACTGTCTCTCAGAGAGAACGAGAAGAACTGAAAGTTTATCTTTCTCGTCTGGATTGTCTCTCAGTCAGTGAGAAAGAGTTACTCTCAAAGTTGCCTCTGTTTCAAACCATGAAAGGAACTTGTGTTGCAGTTCAATCAAAACAGGCTGTGCTTCTGATTTCTGGTCTAACAGTGCCAACAGAGTTCCCTATGCCTGATTCAGTTGTGCAATGTGCAACTGAGGCTGATCGCAGACTGTTACAGCTGCTCACAGTTAATCTCCTGGACACAGCTGAAGCAGCCAATCTCCTCATTGACTCTATTGAAAGTGGGGCTTGCAAAAAAGAAGACACTGAGAAAATCATGATTTGGATTTTACAACATGGTAACATCCTTTTCTCTCAAAATCAGACTTTAAAATGCAAATGTAAGGACTTGAGCTTCATTGAAGTTAATGGAAAGCTAAAAAAGATCTCAAGCTTTTTCGATCCAACAATTGAAACTTTTAAAATCATTTTTGAGTCAGACTTCTTCCCACCATCTTTGTACACTCAAACATCACAGATGCTTAAAAGTCTAACAGAACTTGGATTGCTAAATAAGGAAGTAGATGTGTCACCTGAGCACTTGTTGCATGCCGCCACACTGATTGACCAACTGGATGGTGACTCTCAAACTGAGGCTATGAAAAGAGCTCAGGTGCTCCTGAAAATGTTGGACATGAATGATCTACTGTCAAAGTTTTCTCAAGACCAGCTCCGTTGCCTCAAAATGCTAAAATGGGTCCCATGTGCTAAATCCAGTAAGGACAAGAAAAACTGCACTGACAAATCTCAGAAAAGTTGTTTCTTCTGTCCAGAAGAAATAAGAGATTTTATGTATGAGGACATTGTTGGTCATGTAATGCCTCTGGTGAACTGCTCTGGACGGTTCAGTGACAGGGTTACCAGCAAACTTGGTCTCAAACGCCCACCCCCACCTGACAAAGTGATAGAAAATTTGTCAGTCTTGACAACAAAAGCAGAAACAATGGCAGATCCTGACACAAATGGAGATTTCAAAAGGAAGTTGCGTAGCATTTATGAACACATGCAAAACCACATCTCTGAATTTGCAGCAATAATGAACAAAGACACACGCTGGTTGTGGTGTCACAATCAATTTGTATCACCACAGGAACTAGTTCTAGACTACCCATGTAATCTAGATCTGAGCTCTTACATTGGGAAGGTGCCAGATGAATTTCGGCAATACAAGACATTACTCCAAAAGTTTGGCCTGAGAACATCACTTTCAGATGAAGAAACTGTTGGCATTCTTCATTCTGTCCAGCAAACCATTGAAGAAAGGCAACAGCCATTTGCAACTTCCTCTGAGATAAAAGTGTCAATACAAATACTTAACTGGCTGTTGAGAGAGAAGAAGAAAGTTCAGAATGATATCCCAGTTCCAGTCCTCATAGGGGATGAACACTATACCCTTAAGCCACTGTCAACAGCAGTCTTCTGTGATGTAAGCAAAAATGGGTTGCATGAGTTTGAGTACAACCAAGAGAAAATGTACATCTTACATGAGGAAATACCAAAAGCAACGGCTGAATGGTTGAACGTCCAGTTTCTCAGTACCTACATCCTCGATCCAGAGTTAGTGGGAATAGAACAGTGTGGACAATCTGAACCGATAACAACCAGGATTAAAAACATACTTAAAGAGTATGATGAAGAAAGTGACATCTTCAAAGAGCTCATTCAAAATGCAGAGGATGCTGGGGCAAAAGCCTGCAAATTCATGGTGGATTTCAGAGTGCACAAAGCCCCTGAAAATCTCATTGACCCTGACATGACTCTTTGTCAGGGACCCTGTCTTTGGGCATTTAATAATGAGCAGTTCACGGCTGAGGATTGGAAAAATATTGTCAGAGTTGGCTCTGCCTCGAAGGAAAACAAAATGGAGAAAATTGGAAAATTTGGACTTGGTTTCAATACTGTGTACCATGTGACAGATGTCCCCTCTATACTCAGTGGGAACGGTCTTCTCATACTTGATCCAAATGTAACTCACCTTAAGAAGCACATCAAACATAAAACAAATCCTGGAATCAAGCTGAATCTTTCCCGGCAGCAACTTTTTCAGTGTTTCCCTGGTCAGTTTGTACCATATGAACGCATTTTCGATTGTAATTTCACCAAACCCTGTGCACCCTATCCAGGCACCCTGATCAAACTACCTTTCCGAACTGAAGAAGAGTCTCTTAAGTCAGAAATAAGCACAAAAGTGTATCATAAACATGACATCATCACTTTTCAACAGCACTTTACTGAGAATTCACAAAATCACCTGCTGTTTCTGAAGAACATCAATACATTATCTCTGCAAAGTCTCTCAAAAGATGCATCAACTCCACCAAGGGATGATGAAATAGCAAACATCCTCACTGTTTCCAAAACAATTCTGAGTACATTGCCGATTCCTGGTGAAACCAATGTATCACAGCAGTGTCAGGCTGAGAAATTACTGATGAAACTTGATGGAAAATGCAAAGAGGTCATTGACAGCTGCACAGTCAGCATTGTCCAAATAACCAGTCAACAATCTGGTGTTCCTGAAGTCCAGTCCTGGCTCCTGTACAATTGCTTTGGGACACAACAGTCTTTGAAAATGGCCCTTCAAGAAAACAAGCAAGCCAAGTTCTCTTTGCCAATTGGGGGGGTTGCTGTGCCTTTGCAAAACAGTTCGGAAACTGTGAAACTGGCCTCATTACAAAAAAATCTTGTTGGACAGGCATTTTGCTTCCTCCCTCTTTCCATTCATACAGGTCTTCCAGTCAATGTAAATGGAACATTTGCTGTGACGAGCAACCGAAAAGGTCTGTGGGAGAGTGGAGTGAAACATGACTGGAACAAAGCCCTTCTTCAGGATCCTGTAGTGACAGCATATATCACTGTACTCTTGGTACTAAAGACGATGTCTGAAAACAAGCAACCGGAAACCTACAATTATCACACCTTTTGGCCTGATAGAGAGAAAGTGAGTGATGCTTTCAAGCCTTTGGTGGATGCATTTTATTCCACCATTGCCCAGGATCCCGTTGGTCCAGTGCTCTTTAGTGATGGAGAACATTGGTGCTCAATGGACAGTGCCATATTTCTAGATGCAAGCATTGAAGAGGATAAAGACATCAGTACACTTGCAGTGCAGGTGTGCAAGAAACATGCAAAAGCACCCAACTATGTTGTTCCTCTTCCGCTGTGGTTGAGAAATAGCTTCAAACAGGCTGGCCTAGAAAAGGTTTTACAGAACAGAACATGGAACTGGGAGAAGTTTTATCAAGAAGTAGTGTTTAACAACCTTGATACCATGGACCCTCAGAGTAGAGATACTCTTGTGCTGCATGCTATTGACCTTAACAAAAAAGAAATTGACAATCTACTGGTCTCCTATCCATGCATCCCCACAAAAGGTGGACAGTTCCAGTATATCAAGAAACTTGTGAGTCCGACTGGGAAAGTGGCCTGTCTTTTTGAACCAGAAGAGGGACGCTTGCTTGGTGGTACCAAAAATGACTTTTGTTCCCCAAAAAGAATTCAACGCTTGCAGGGACTTGGAATGGCAAATGATCTTCTCCCACTGGAAGACATCACAGAGAAAGCAGGCACAATTACCAAAACCTGGAGCACTGATGAAAAGAAAGCATACGTGCATTTGAAGTGCCTTCTTGAACTCATGAAGAATCACATACATGACAAAGACTCTCCCCACTGGGAAACACTGAGAATGACTAAATTTCTCCCAGCATTTTACCCTGGTGACACAAAAATGGAAAGAAACGTAACACTTAGAAGACCCACTGATATTTTTAGTGACAAATGCTCCCTACTTGTTAACATGACAGAAGCCGTGCTGGATCATACCAACCTGAAAATACACAACACTGATCCAGTCCTACTGATTCTGGGAGTTCATGACAGTCCAAGGCCTGAGACAGTGCTTCACCAGCTGCAAGAAGCATGTAAGCAATCTCAATTCATTGATGGATCCATTCTTCACAAAATAGCATATGAATGCTACAAGTTTCTGGATGACTGGCTCATTGAGTCTGAGGATTCCAGTTTCATTTCACAGAGGGCAAGTTCATTCCCATTCATTCTTGTTGGCAGTACATTTGTGAATGTGAATCGTGTAGCAGAATATGAGCAATTTGAAGCAAAACCCCATCTCTATGTACTTCCACCAGGCTTCACTAAGTTCACAAGGCTTTGGAAAAGTGTAGGTGTTGAAAAGTGTTTCACAATCAGTCAGTTCCTAACTGTGCTCGTAGAATTGCACTCTAAACATGGCAACAAGCCCCTGCCAAAGAATGATCTATCGCTTTGCCTCACAATCTTGGACAGAGGGATATACAAGACCAATGAGAAAATGACAAGTGACTGTTTGATACCCAACATACATGGTGTTTTACAACCTGCAAGTAAAATGTTTTACAATGACAGCCCATGGATGCCAGTCGCTTCAGGTATCACATTATGCCATGAGAATATTGCACGTGTTACAGCTTGCTACTTTGGTATCAAAACTACCAGGCATCATACTTTGGAAAAAAATGAAGTAAAAATGGAGAACATTTCACCATTTGCTTTTGAGTTTGAACAGCACGAACAACTACCTGTTCGAATTAACAACATAATTAAGGACTATGCATCAAAGAAGGATATCCTTAAAGAGCTTATCCAAAATGCTGATGATGCAGAAGCAACAGAAATTCACTTTGTTTGGGACAAACGGCAGCATGGCAAAGAAAAAACATTTGGAGAGAAATGGAACCATCTGCAGGGTCCGGCACTGTGTGTGTTCAACAATAAAGTGTTTTCTGAAGCTGACCTAGCTGGCATTCAACAGCTGGGAGAAGGAGGAAAGCGCAATTCTCCAGGGAAGACGGGAAAATATGGAGTGGGATTTAACTCTGTTTACCATCTCACTGATTGCCCCTCAATCCTCACTGAAGATAAAACACTCTGCATTTCTGATCCCAATCGAGAATACATTGAAAGTCAATCAGACAAACCACGAGCTGGCATTGGGTATAACCTGGCTGAAAGTTTTAAGAACATGTACATGGATGTCTACCAATCCTTTCTTCCTGACAAATTTCCTCTGAAAGAAGGCACCATGTTCAGATTACCTCTAAGGATGGGTGATATGGCAAACATCTCTAAAATATCAAAGCAGGAAGTCACTGACCATGACATGATTGAACTATGCTCTGCCCTCTCTGAAGATCCTGAAGGACTAATTCTGTTTCTGAAACACATTAACAAAATACAAGTCCATGAAATCAATGAACATTCAGGGGAACTCAAAACTATCTTCAAGGCTGAAAAAAGTGTACCACAGACAAGCAGAGGAAGAAAAGATGACTTTGTAAAATGTCAACAAAATGCCCTACAAGCTGACCAGCCAATATTGCCACAAACGGTCATCTATGAAAGCACAATTTCAACCTCAGATAAAAGACAAACTAAGTGGATCATTGCAGAACAGTTTGGCTCATTCAAAACCAGTGGTGAAGGAAAAATAACTCTATCAGACAAACTTCCCCAAGCAGCAATAGCAGCATGTGTGAGCTGCAGCTCTAGTATATATTTCATTGGAAAAGCCTTTTGTTCACTTCCTTTGCCAGGTGAAACGGGGCTGCCAATGCATGTCAATGCAAACTTTGAAGTAGATTCTGCCAGGAGAGGTCTTTGGAAGCAAGATGGGCAAAGTCTAAAATCTAACTGGAATGAATCTTTGAAACAGAATGTCATTGCTCCACTGTATGCTGATCTCCTTCATTACATCAGCAGTAACACTGCAAAAAAGAAAGTCTCTTCTTTTGAGATTGAGTCATACTTTAGGAGCACATACTTGTGTTTTTGGCCAACTGTGTCCGAAAATGTTGGTCAGGACTGGCATGAAATGATACATGAGGTATACAAATCAATCCACGAAAGAGGCCTTAATGTGATTCCAGTGTTGAGGAGTTCAGTACGTGTAATTGGAAACGTAAAATTTCCGGAGTATTCTTTTGACCTTTGTAATGTCAGAGAAACTGAATCAACTAAGGCACCTTACCTGACACACTCAGCAACTGACAAGATTAATCCCATTTTGGAAGATCTTGGAATGACATTGGTTCCCTTTTCCATGAAAATGCAACAAGTTTGGGAGAGTTTCAAATCTGCTGGCATTGAAGTAAAAGATGTGAATCCTTCAACTGTGCAGACATTCCTAAGAGAAAAACCCCTCAATGATCCAAAACAAACAGATAAGGGTTTACCCCTGAACATAACTGCCACTCTGATCAGAGATGAAACAAGATGTTCAGAGCTCTTGAGTTTCTGCTTCAAAGACTTGAAGAAAAGCTTTGAAGATTTAGAGAAAGAAACATCAGAGGTCACTGAGGTCGATTACAGTCTACTCAATGGGCTTCCGCTTCTTCTCACAAAAGATAAAGTTTTGAGAGTGTTTGACACCAACTTTCCCAAGCTGATATCAAAATATGACAGATCTATTCTGTGGCTTTGAGGAAGAATTTGCAGATTATCAGACAAACAAAGAACACATTAAGATTCTACAAACATTCAATATTGTTCAAGAATTGACAGTTGAGTGTGCAGCAAAATATCTGAAGCCCATATTTCAGAAACTTCTTCAGGACTGTGAAGTTGATCCATGCAGTGGCCTTCATGTCCCAAATGAGAGAACATTGAAGTGGTTGAAATTACTGTGGAAGTTCTTAACAAGTCAAATTAAATCTGCTGCACCTAGTACTGACCAAAGAACAGAACAAAGTCTGACATTAAGTGATGTGAGGCACCTCTTCAGTGAATGCTGCATTTTACCAGTTGTGTGTCCAAGGTTAAACAACAAGCACCTTCTGCTAACAATGAAAGACATGCCAAGTGTGATTACCTGGGCCTCAGAAAAGGACATATCAAGCATCCTCTTTAAACTTGGTTTTATGAGGCTTGACAGTGAATTCTTTTCGCGAAATACATGTAGGCCAACTTGTACCTTCACCTCTACGGACTGAACTTATGCATGTGAATGATACAAGCTCTGTGTTGGACCAGGTCTACAACATTGACCACTCAGAGTTTCCCAAGCTTTCCAGAGATGAAAAGAAAGAGCTTCAGCGTTTCCTACAGGATGGAGTATCCAAGTCAAAAGACAAACAAGAGTATCAGAGAAAGTTCAAATCCTTACCATTATTTGAAACAATACATAACAATCATGTGAGGATTGATGGACTTAAAGAGGTGTTTATCCTCAACAGCGACTATGCAGTGACAATGGCAAATTTGTTTACTCTGACTGACAGCAGCAACATTTTTCTCCAGCACAATTCAGAGAACATCAGGCTGTCAGAAATATTGAAGATTCAAATCCTGAATGATTTGGAGTATTTCATGAAGTTCATTCTGCCCGTTGTACACACACTCACAGAGAGTCAGCTGCTTCAATGCCTCAAACTGTTACTGACTCTCAATTTTTCTCAGTATAAGGACAAAATCATCTCCTCATTGAAGACAGTGAAATTGATTCGCAGTTCTCAAGGCAGATTGGAGATGGCATCATACTACTTTGATAAGAGTGTCAAGCTATACAAGAAAATGTTGCCCCAAGAGAGATTTGTGCCTGCAAGATTTTGGGACGAGTTGTGCGAAGGAAATAAAGAAACAAGAAGACAAACAAAACAGCTACTCAAAGAACTTGGAATGAAGCATGTTGTGTCAAACAATGACATTATAGATTTTGCACACCAGTTAGAATCAGAAGCAAAAGTAAACTGCAATCTTGAAGAATTGAAAGAGAAATCATCATTAGTCTTCACAGAAGCCATAAAAATAGTGTGTGATGACAAAAACAAAGAGGAAAATTTGCTGGAGAAAATAGCTGACATCAAGTTCATTTTTCCTGCGGAAATTCGAAAAGACCTGTGCAACTATCACCGACCATTTGCTGCTGAGACAACTGCTGTTCAAATCAGAGGATCATTGATCGGAAATGATACAAAGCATCAAGAACTGATTTGGTCTTCAATGCCAATTATAGATCTACAAGTGTATACACAGGAGCTCCTCAAAATGATGGAAAATGCAGGAGCTCATGCAAAACCACCTTCACACTGTGTAACCAGAAACATGAGCAACATCTGTCAGTCACCCTGTAGAACTGAGCGGTTGATCAAAACCCGTGCAAGTGTGTTTCGAAATTCATATGACTACCTGCATGCTAATGGGTTTGAAGCCCAACCCCTGGCTGGTCTTCCTGTTGTGTTGGTTGAAAAAGACACAGAACTTGTAAAGACTGATGATGTGTGTCTCCTCTTCGACCATAGCGACGAGTTCCGACCATATTTGTACACCATTTCTCTGGATGATTTCAGGTTCAGAGTTTTTTTCAAGAAAATTGGTGTAACGGAGAAACCTACCGCAGTGCAGTATTGTAATGTTCTGGCAGCAGTTTATAATGATTGCTGTGATAAATCACAACTAAATCCAAATCAACAGAAAACTGTGAAACGTGCTGTTCAGCAGTTTTTTCAGCTCATCAAAACTCCAGATAACCTGTCCCTTGTTGATGATGTAAAGACTTTGTATCTTCCTGCAGTAGATGGTAAATTATACCCATCATGCTCACTCTACTACAATGACACAGTGTTTGAAGTCAAAAGGTTAGAAGACGCACTGGAGAACAAGTACCTGTTGCTTGAAAAGCTCAGTGAATGTCATTTGGATACTGACATCTATGAGCATCATCGGTTGCTGCAACTGCTGCCTCAGAAATTCAAGCCTAAAATGTTGTCTCAATTCACTGAGGAGAAAGTAGTGGAATCACACATGCAGCTTTGTGAACTTGGGACTGACTGTGATTTTAGTACATTTTTTGACAAACATCTCTCCTCACCAGCATTTAGACATGGACTAATTTGCCTTATCAGAGAGCTGTCTAATGGACAGATAACACAAGAGGATGCCATTGACATGTGGAAGAAGAGTTTTGGTAGTATTCAGATTGTCTGCTGCAAAAACCTGCAAAAAGAGCTTTGGGTGGAGAATCGGCCATTACACAAAACTGCAACTAAAACTGATGTTTTTGTCCAACGAGAACAACAAGGTTGCATCTTTTACTTGAAACACTACAATAACAAGGATTTGAAGGTGATTTTTGACATTACTATGACATTGACAAAGGAGATTAATGCTCTTTTAGGCAACAGAATTGCATCAGATCACCTCTCAGTTCTAGGACAATTTCTCTTGTGTGACAGTCTGGAAGATGTTCAGAAACTTCTGGCTGATAATGGGATCCATGACAGTGCTGAATCTGGGAGCTTCCTGTTCAATCCACCAGCTCCGGGGACAGATATTCCAGAGGAATGGCATGATTGCTTAGACATGGACCCCCTCAATAACTTTGAAGAGGGAGAATATGTTGGCTACAGCAAGAACAACAACAGCGAGTACATTTATGCAGTTATTGTTGAAGAACTGCCTGGGCACTCTGGTTCATATTTAAGGCGATACAAAATTGAAATTGGAGAAGATGAGCCAACTGAAGTTGGTTGTCTTGACCTTTATCAGTTTAAACGACAAAAGAAACCGAAAGCTGAAGAGAAGTCTGCTGAAGCTGAATGGAAGAAACCGAGAGCTGAAGGGAAGTCTTGCAGATCTGCTAAAGTTCCTTGCATGAAGCTGGAGCCACGAGCAGGAGCTGTGCCACATTCATCCCAACCGTCAACAACAAGGCCCTTATCCTTGAGATCCTCTTTTGATGAAGCTAAAAGGGAAATTGACAAATGTTTGGCAAAGATCCGGACACTTCCTGAGAAAGAGAGGGGTAAGGCCATCAGACGACTGAACCTGAGATGGCATCCTGACAAAAACCTTGACTGCGAAAATCTCGCCACTGAGGCATTCCAATACTTGCAGAATCAAAAGGAAAGCTTGGAATTTAGCGACTTCTATCAGCAATGGAATCAGGAGGCCAGGCAACACAGGAATGGCCGAGAGAGATTCTCTAGAGCCCACCATTCCTACAACTTTTGGACCCATAACGAGAATGTTCCAAGACCAAACAGAGAGGAGGCCCAGCGTTGGTGTAAACAGGCCCGCTGTGACTTCAATGCAGCCTACAAAGACACTGGTGGGGGGAGCACAGAGTGGTGTCTGTTCAAAATCCATCAAGCAGTGGAAAAGTCTCTCATAGCTGCAGAGTATAGAAGACATGGTCAACATTCGACCAGCATCTCAATTTCAATTATAGCTGCACGGGTTTCCCTTTACAACGCCCAACTAAGAGATCTGCCTCAAATTGTGGAATATCTAAAGTCGTTGGGAGTGGACGCCAAAAATACTCAGTATCCTGACTGCCATCCATTTCCCCATATTCCAAATGGACAGTTCAAATCAGAGAATGAAATGTTAGCACTGAACAAGGCATCTGAGCTTCTCAGTAAAGTAGAGGCATATGTGAATTAGAGGTTCAAGACAAGCAAACATGTCATGTTGAGTCAATTTAAGATTATTAATTGTTAAATTAAATAACAATAAATTAAAGATTGTTAAAATGCTTTTAGGCATATTGTGATATTGAAACATTACTATAAACAAAACGACCACATGATCTGTTTAACAGGACAAACAGAGTATGACTACGTTATGAATACTCTGAAATGAAAGTTTATTTTATTTATGACTCTTTGCTGGAGAACATATATCCGTATCCATATATCCATACAAGATCCATATATCATTGTTATGAAAATGTAAATATTTTGTGCATTGTTGGACCAGTCTAATCACTGTCACAGTCTAATCACTGTATGACTTTATGAAAAAACATATATCAAAGATTTATAACATTTATAACTATTCATTAAGGGCCGATATAATCACTGTATGACTTTGTTATGAACATGATAATACGAAAGTTTTTTTTGCAGTGTAAACCTTTATGACTATGACTTTTTTTTCTTCCATGTTTTAAACATTTATAACTACTTATTAGGGACCAATATCATCACCCATGACTTTATGAAAATGAAAATATTAAAAGGTTTTTTTGCAATGTTTATGACTATTCATTAAGGCCAATATAGTTACTTTACTTTGTTATGAAAATATGAAAGCTTCTTTCTTTTTTTTTTGGTTTATTTGCAAACATTTTTAACTATTCATTTAGGATCAATATAATTAGTGTATGATTTTGTCATGAAAATGCAAATATGAATTGTTGTAATGTTGTAACTACTACTTACTGAGAATTGTAATAATCACTCTAAATGAGAAAATAAATCAGGAAATTAAATCAATGATGAAATTGCAGTTCCTGTTTCATATTTTTATATGTATGACTATTTTTATATCCAGTAGACACCCTATGACTGTATGAATCTGGATATAGAATTATTTTTTCTGTACTTTGAAGACATCTTAAAGGTTATGTAGAAGAATAATTTGATCAGTGAGGCATTTGATAGTGATTGTGTATGATGTACAGTATCTCTGAAAACGCATAATCCATTTTTTGTTTTATTTTTAAATTGGTTGCAACACATCTGTTATATCATGTACTGCCATTAATAAAAGATTATCTTAAATTTGTAAGCCAGAGTAACAAAAATGTTCAGTCATATGGCATCTGCAAAAGATACCTTACTGTTGTTGTACCACAAATGGCATGAACTTTAAAGATTTAGATTAAGATTTCAGGACTATTTACACAATATGGCAAAAATGGAATATAATATGCATAACTATGTTTTCATTCGTGTATAATCACCTGAAAATAAGAATGATTATGTTTTTGTGACCTGGGAATGAGCCTTGGTGCCACTTTTCCTTAAACTAACTAATAGTTTTTTGTACTTAACCCTAACCAAGTAATTTAGGTGCCTAAACGTAACATAACAACCATTTTGAAGGTGTCATATAGAGCTGTGCACCTGCAGATAGACCTAGTCAGGTTCTCATTCAGCATTTCTTTTCTTCTTTCTGTAGGACAAACTCTGGCTGCAAAAATCACATAAAAAGCAAAAGGGCGTATCTAGATCAGTATTTGGTTTGTCTGTTCTGGGCTACTGTACAAAAATGGCGGTTCAACATGGCGGACTCTGTGGAAGAGGACCTGCTCTCACTGTAGATCTAAAGGGTTTATTTTAAGACAACAAAAACACAGCAGTTCTTATACTTAGGTTCAGAGGTGGACAGAGTACACAACTTCACTACTTGAGTAAAAGTACAGATACTCCTTGTCAAATATTACTCCAATACAAGTAAAGGTAGCTTAGTCAAAATATTACTTAAGTAAAGTACTAAAGTATTTGCTTAAAAAATTACTTAAGTAAAAGTATTTAAAAAATATCTCAGGAAATACTATGATACTACAAGCTCATACAGTTACGTTTAAAATGTTCATCTGCAATTTAACAAACATTAAGCTAGCTAACGTCAGTAGCTACTTTACTGTGCCGCAACGTGCTTTTTCAGGTTGGGAGACGAGTTTTTGTAGGCCATGATATAATTTGTTCGCGGTAAGCACAACAAACATTTTAACTGAAACTAATCAGTTTTTGTGACAAAAATCTCAAACATGGGTTTGAGATAAGGCCACGGTTGCTCGGTGGGAGTTTCTCCAGTTTCTTCCTCCATTGTATGGATTGTATGGCATGACATAGTACACGTACGGCAATACGACTAAGACAAACCATACGCGAATCAGCAGAAACAGTTTATTTTCACAATATTTGTCCTTCAAATGTAGTGGAGTGAAAGTAAAAGTATCCCCCAAAAATAATACTCAAGTAAAGTACAGATACTCAAAAACTGTACTTAAGTACAGTACTCAAGAAAATTTACTTCGTTACTGTCCACCACTGCTTAGGTTATTGTACACTAATGGAAACACACTAATGAATATTGTATTTGCATTCCTGCACAGAAATACTCCTAAATATTACACACTGGACCTTTAAGCGTGGGTATTCACATCACTAACTTGGTTTCAACACTCATTTTGTGGGTTTTTGGGTGGTTGCTTTCTTACCTCTGCAACAAAACCCACAAGTTCCAGTTTCACTTCCATCAACCAGAATATTGGACACATCTTTGTGGTTTTTACTATGAGCTGAAACTGAATATGTTAATTGAGGCCTCAGACTGTAGCATTCAAAACAAATATTTAAGAAAAAAAACTTAAAATATTCTTATTAAACAGGACACCTGGATATTCAGTTACCAGTGAAGACAAACATTTCAAGTTAAAAGGACTTTTTTATTCATTAAGAAATTATGTTATGAAAATAATGACAACTAACCAGACAAATGTATCTTTCCATATGTTAACAACAAAAGTTTGCTCTGGAGGATGTGACATCTCAGCAGTCACTGGAGCATAACTGTCTTCTCCTTGTGCTCGGAGTGTGCTTTGTGGCCAGTTCTCACTGTATTTTCATACTATAAAAATGTTTACAAGGCTTTTCATGTCTCTTCCCAATGTCCACACATGAGGATAAATTTCAAATAATTTTTATCTGTGAGGGAGAAGTTGACATATATATCAGATTCAGTCTTTGTGTTATGCTTCCTCCTCCATCTATTAATAATTTACACAAAAACCTGTACAGCAGGCTGTAGAGCCTGTTTCTGAAGGGATGTGCACATAGAAAAAAAGAAGCAACATACAGGGAAGTGGATCTTTACAAAGTCAATGAAATACAGTGGGGAGGTTATGGTGTTATGAGCATGTTAGACACTTAACTCATACGGTTAAGTTAAACAGGAGCTGGGATAGGAACAGGCATCTGAAAAAACACTTAAGGCTTAATTCGTATCATTTGGCACGTTGCTAACAGTAAGCAACGATTATATTCCTCGCCATCTCATGTCTTCAAATGATCGGCACTTACCGTCTGCTGTCATTCAGAGCAACATCACTCATATTGCATGTTGTTTAGATAAAACAATAACTATATTACACATTTTAGATTTAGAAAAGAACAAGATTGAGTCAAACTGCATTTTTTTTTCTAAGGTTTCTGTTACTGACACTACAAACTAAAGCACTACAGGTGGAATAAGCAAAAAAATTAAAATAATAACACTAACTGTCTCTCCTCCAACATTTCTGTGTGCTTCTTTGTTGATGCAATAATCTGAAACACAAAAATTAGGGTTCACTTCACAATGTAAGCCATAATCTGCTCCCACAGCTGTAATGACAATGTGAGATCAGAGAGACCATTTCGATGAAAAGCACACGACCTGCAATGACACAGGAGGCTCCGTGAACATGAAACATGTTAGAGCTTGATTAACCAGGATTATGGTACTGGTGTTTGTCCTGTTCTATGGCACAAGTGTATGGCAAACACAACTAACATTCACGATTTTGGAGACTGACAAAGTAAATTATGTTAATGGCACAGTGTAGTATTATACCTTAACCACCTGCTGGACTGCTATCGGGTGTCCTGGGTTTAAGGAGTCAGACGTTATCATACATACAAAACTCACTTCAACAAAACCAGAATGCCTTTTAAAAATTTGTTGAGGAGAGAAATCACAGGGAGAAACAGACATGAGGTTTGTGTCAATCTTATTTGTCTTGGAGCTTCTCTCCATTTTGCTGTGAAGTTTTGCATCCATGTTTCTTTCATATTTCCACTCCATGAGCTGAAAGAAGAGGGCAGCTTGCTTTCTTTCGACAGATGCGTCAATTAAGAGCCTCCGTATTTACTGTCCTGCAGTCTCCTCTTGTGTGATAAGCCATGTGGAGGGGTAACCCTCCTGCAGCAGGGCCCTCACATGTTGTAAGCCACATATATGGGGTCCAGCTGGTCGGCCAGGAATCCGTCTCTGAGGTGCATGCGTTGCTTCTCCCCTCTGGAGTTGATGGGGATGACGCCGGGGTCGACTACCACCACCACCCCTACGATGAGGTAGTGCTCCTCCAGGACAACGTTGGTGACCAGGGCCACCAGGTCCAGGGCCTCCTGCTCTGATCCCTCCAGCTCCACAACCACCACAAGGAGGTTGGTCCAGGTGAACACAGCACTGGTGAGAGGAGGAGGTGGAGACAAATAAAAAATAAAAAAGAAGAGAGCATACAGTAGTATTGTGAATATGAAATGGTTGATGACTATATGACTATATAATGAATAATTCAAACTGAACAGTGATGAAGTGGTGATCTATAATTGATGTGAATTTCTCACCATTCAGCTATGCTCTTGTGAGAACGGATAACAGAGGTCTCGATGTCAATCGGGTGATACCTCATTCCCCTCAGCTCCAGAGTCTCATCGAGCGAGCCCACCACGTAAAGGGCACACAGTCACAGATTTGTCAGTTAATATCTGACAAAATGTTGACGTAGAAAACATTTTTATACTTTTTTCTAGTTTTCTGTGTTTACACCAAAGACAATTCACTGACTGTACGTTAGTGCGACCCCCCATGATGAGTCTCACCTCCGCTGGCATCGGTCAGCTCAGTGCGCCGGAGGAAGCCCAGGTAGCCCGTCCTTGCCCAGACAGTCTGCGTGTCGCCGAAGCTGAGCTTGGTGTTGAAGTGGTCGGCATGCAGCGCCTCCTCGCCATAAACTGTGTAGTAGCCTGTGGCATTGTGAGGACTGCTCACCCAGATCTAATACACACACAGTAATGACAATAAATAATTGTTGCACAGATGACCACACACATCTGTCGCTCTCTTGATCAAAGTTACATGATCATAGTGTGACACTTATATAAGAGAATAAATGTATTGAATGGTCTGCACTGGCAATAAAATTATGAATAAAACTATTTTCTTTCTGCTTTGAAACCTTGACTATTCATGAAATGTCAATTACTTCAATATTCATCACCTGTTTGGTGGTTACTGTAGTGTGCCTGATCAGAATGAGACAGATAAATAGGATGGAATAGGAAGTGCTGCTACATGGCTCCATTTCTTACACACAGCAAGTTCACATGAACTGTAGTAACATGGTTACTGTAAATCTGTGTTTACATGTAGGAGGTCAGTAATATAATAAAATAAAATAAATAAATATAAATAAATAAATATAAATATAATATATATTATATATAAATATAAATAAAATATAATAAAATGGGCAGGGTGGTCGCCAGGTTCTGGGGGTGAGGGGGTCTGACAGTGACTGGCACACAGCCAGCGTACAGGCAGCCGTAGAAGGTGGCAATCAGATCGATTCCTGCACATGAATGTTTAATAACAGTAGAATACAGTAATGTTAAGAACTTTACCCTTCTGGTGTTTATTCTTGTTGTAATAAACAGACTTGAAGACTGAAGACACTGATGACATTAAAGAAGTGAAATATATATATATATATATATATATATATATATATATGAAGTAGCCTCATAGTTGTATCAACATCTGCATCTGACTGTTAAATTAAACAAAGTACAATTCAAAAATATTTATTGTCACTTAACATTGAAGTATACATGTGTAATAATAATAATAATAATAATGATAATGATAATGTTTTTCTCTCATTAGGTTAAGGCTGCATTTAAAAACAAAATAGAGAAAATAAATAAAATAGCTGCATTTGAAAAATTGTGCATCTTAAAATAAAGTGATTCATTTCAGAAAAATAAAATACCAGCAGCTTGAGTTTCCCCTTTTCTTTGTTAACTGTCTCAACAAATTTTTTTTACAATAAATGAATATAAACACATCTTAACACTTGAACAGTTTTACAGTTTCTCTTTCTTCCCCTCTTATATCTTATGCCCCCACTTTCTGTTGTTCAGTGAGAGAACCGAGCTTCTCCTGCCAGGACTTTAAATCTGGGCTGGAATGGTGTCAGGGCCATTCTCATGCACATGTGAAGGTGCTCATTGGTGAGCCTGGAATGATATTTAGTTTTAATTATGTTCATTGTGGAGAAAGCTGCCTCACAGCTGTATGTGGACCCAAACATGGTCAAGATGAACAGGGCTAACATAGGTATTTGCCTAATTTTGTCACAGAGCTCTTCTTTTTGTTTTCCCTCAAGTAAGGTCTCTGCTACTGCACTCATGCACTGCTTGACAACCCCTCCATCAGTAAATGGCTTTTTGTGTTGACCCAAAATCCAAGCAACTCTGAGGGAACATTCATTAGCACGTTGTTGGCCAGTGAATGAATGGGTCAGAATCCTGGTTGACTGCTCATATTGGGATCTGAGAATGCTTATTTTCTGTGACCTCAGTTCAGACTTAAGTGGATATGTTTGATGAAAAACTTTTGTCTCATAGTGGCGTTTCACATTGGCACTTTTAATGAGCGCCACGGTCTCTGAACATAATGAGACACACTGGTTTTGTGCTCCCAGTGGGAAGAATGAACATAAATGAATCTGTCCATTCTGGGTTGAAAGCTCTATTTTCGCTATCCACTTTTCTCTTCTTTGAGAGCGCCATTATTTTTCTCGTCGTCTCCCGCTCACTCGCCTCTCTGTCTTCTCTCCCTGTCTCCGGCTCACTTGTCAATCCGTGTCATCTCCCTGTATCGCTAACTTCCCTTTCCACTTGTCACTCGCCTCTCCTCTCTCATCTCCGTTTTCAGAGTCGCGCTTTTGTTTACACAAATTTGATTGAGCAGCATCACGTGGGATGGCTTAACTCGCATGCAATTGGTCTGTAAGGTCCGCTAAACAAATGCCGTAAAGACTAGAAAAGCTTTGCTGGTTAAAATAGAAGCGCCCCGTCATAATGTAGAATCCCTCAATAATTTATTGATTATAGGTCTGGGTCCGCATAGGACGGCGTCTGGGTCCGGACCCGGACCGCGGTCCGCCTTTTGGTGACCTCTGATCTAGCGTGTGGCGGAATAACTGTCTCAAACATGCTGAATTAAATATGAATCATCCCCTGACTTGCTTTAGTAATCTTATGTTATAGCAAGGTGTGATTTATAGACATAAGTTAATCAGACATCTCAAGGGCAGATCCTGAAATGAACTCCCTCTCAGTTAAGTTTCGTTTTACTGAGGACTGCAGAGGAAATTATGTTTAATGAGCATGTTAAGTTTCGTTTCATACAAAGCATGAGCTTGAGGAACGACGTGCAATGTTGTGGTTGGACCATCAGCAAGCCTTTATAAAGTGCAGAGCTGCTTGCTGCACATCTTTCTTTGTGGGCCTAACTTGGCAGCAGAACAACTGATGCGACTCTTCGACAAACATGACTGAGGTATTGTGATTTTACTTCGGCGTCAATCTTCTTATTAGTAACTTATTATTATTAGTTATCATATTTTATCAGCAGCAGACTCAAAGCTGCTGCTTAACCCTTAGAGTCCTGAGCCTATTTTGGCCGTTTTTGAATACTTTTGATTTTGTCTTCATGTACCACATTACAAAATGTTTACCATGCCCATGTTCCTATATGATCTGACTATTATTTTTTCACTTTGACATACTGTATCAACACATTTTGCCAAAAAACACACAAAAAACATAAAATCCGATTTGAAAAATTATATTAATTTTTGCAATAAACAACACAAACATGCTTAATGAAGCATTTGAAATCTTGAAAATGTCAATAGAGGTTGCAAAGGTGAACATACAAAGGTAAAATTGAGAAAAAATTAACAATATACAATTATTTACCAGTAAGAGCAGGTGTGGCTATAGGCGTCCCCCCCTTTTTTTAGTAATGAAACTCTGAAATAGTTCTGTCAATTTGACAGAGCCACATCAAGTTTTGACTTCCCGAGTTCAATAGTCAAATGTAAAATACAAAGGTAACTGAGATAAAATCAAACAAAATACAGCTATATACATAAAAGTGGTGTGGTTTGGGTTTTTTTTTCTTTTTAGTAATGACACTGAAATAGTTTATGTACAAAATTTGGAGCTACATCATGCTTTGACTTACTTAGTTCCAATAATGCAAATGTAATACAACAGGTAAATTGAGATCATCAACAATTCTATTCATCGGCGGTGTTTGTCTTTTTTTATTGTGCCACCCTTGAAACAGTTTCTGTCCATGATGAGACGGAGCCACATCCGCCCTAAATATCTCTCCCTATCTCCCTCTTTTCTGCCTCCTACTCGTCCCAAACTCTCTAAACTGCTCAAAACTCGCTAAATATAGCTAAAACTCACTAAATATCCTGACCTACTTTTCGTTTTCTCTCGCCGCAACTCCTCCCTTTTTTATTTCTCCCGGGTTGCTTTCGGTCTCGCGCCCCCCGACCACGCCTGTGAGTTTCTTGTGTGGGACGAGACATTCTGGCATTTTTTCGTTTTTGTATAACGAATGGCGAAGATATTGAATAAATGCGCCCTAAAGGGGCCGATTTGATAATGTGAGATGCCGGGGCCAATACTAAATGCTGTCTGTACATTTTTTTTTGTAAGTCTGCAAATCTGTTACATTTTGTTTAAACGTATCCTTGCTTGTTTTCCAAATCATTCGAGTAATATTTTGTCCATCTCAGGTACATACCCAGTATTTGTCTTGGGTTACGTTGTGTCCACCAAAAGCCAAATCTTCCGCCATAAGTATCTGACATCCCGCAGGCCATAAATAATATATTTAAAACGGCTGCGGGGCTGAATCTGACCCGGGCGTGTTGCCCGGGCCGCTTTGGCATGCCTGCTTTAAACATCTTCCTTTTTTGGTCTTCCATCAACCAACTGGGTTTGGCCCTTCTAATGTGCGCTTCGTGCGTGCGTTGGGTGGTCTTTTGTTGGTTAAAGTGAGATTTGGCAGGAGGGGGTGACCCTAAGAAACAGGAGATTTATTTGTTTTATACAATCTTAAATTCAGTGTTTTAAGGGTTTTAGACTATCACTTCAAATTACACTAACATGTAATTTGAAGATTGTATATTTAGTCCAAGAACTGACATAAGGTAATATAAGTCCAAAAATATTACTATAACTAAATACATTAATAAATGATGATGTCAGTTGCATTTTTAAAACAGTAAAAAGAAGCTTTTGCTCTATTCAGTTGGTGTAGTGACTATCCAAACTTCAAACTTTTTCCATAAAAAACAAGAATCAGGGTTTCAGATGGCTTTCTTTGGCTGATGTCCCCATTTATTTAAAAGTTGCATGAGTACTGTTACTTACATTTGTTGACTTCTATAGTGTATGTTGTTATTTCTTGTCTTGTATGTTATATGGTAAGAATCGTGGGATCGTATGATATTTCATCTGTGTGATGTCTGGCCGTTTAACCTCAGAAACTATTTCCTGCTTTGGTAGTTGGCATTGTTCTAGAAATTAGGTGGCATTACTCAACCCCATACAGATGCAAAGGTGTGACCAACCCTAATTAAACATTTTTTCAGTATGCACAACAATTATACTTCTATAAAACTATTACAGAGGCAGCAAAATCAAGTTCCGACAATCAGAAAATTCAGAGTAAGGCTTAATTTAACTTTTAAAAAGTTCAGTTTGTATCATTTCTTACACTTTATTCATCATTTCTGTATCGATTTATTCATGTTTTTATTGTTTTGAACATTTATTCCTGCATTTATTCATTTATCAATTTCCTGCTTTGGTGGTTTGGTGATTCTCGAAAATCTGTGGCAGTACAGTATGGGCTTAAATTTGTCTCATTAATACTTGTAAACGCACAGAGGGTGATCTACAAATAGTCCTTGATTTGCACACGTGTTTTGCTATCCACAAATACAAATTTCTAATTTGTAACTTGTATTTTGGTTTTTACAAATATGTGTGTATTTGTAAATATATTGTGTATTTGTAAATACACAATTTTCCATTTGTAAAAACAAAAAAGGCATTTGTAAAACTGAAAATTCTGTTTGTGAAGTGTGACTCTGTTAGACGCTAACCAAACGGACACCGTCGCGGTAGTGTTATAATTGTTTTGATTTTATTTTCACGGTATAGATGCTAATGTAATGTAAAAAAAATAGTTGTACATATAGAGGATGGTGGCTGCTCTCCACCTCCAGCCATGGTTTTACCGCAAAATCAAAAGTGATAGTCCACTTAAGCAGAGTGCAAACCATAGCTACAACACTGCCACCTACTGGTTGAGGAGGGCGGGCCATTTGTGAATCACGAGCTATTTGTTTGTGGATCTGTGTGGATCTTGTCAAGAACGTCTCAGAAATGCGTAACTGAGGAAAGAGATGCGTGTGCGTGATTGGTGATCCACAAATGCTGAGTCACACTTCACAAACAGAATTTTCAGTTTTACAAATGCCTTTTTTGTTTTTACAAATGGAAAATTGTGTATTTACAAATACACTATATAATTACAAATACACATTTGTAAAAACCAAAGTACAAGTTACAAATTAGAAATTTGTATTTGTGGATAGCAAAACACGTGTGCAAATCAAGGACTATTTGTAGATCACCCTCTGTGCGTTTACAAGTATTAATGAGACAAATTTAAGCCCATAGTACAGTACAGGAAATACAGATGCAAAAATGTGGTCAACCTTAATTTACCAGGGTGGGGTTACAGAAACTTTTTCAGTATACACAACAACTATACTTCTCTTGCTTACATCTCTACTTATCATACTTATATTTCATCCAGTGTCAGTCTGCAATAAAAGACATATATATATATATATATATGTATATATATATATATGCATATTTTTGATGATTTGATGTTGTACCCATGGCATTCTTAAGGCAAATTACAGTTAAATGTATGATTATTGGACTACATATACTATCCAATAATGTCTAATTATGTAGGTTTTTAAGCTTTAATGCATTAGAACAAAGATTCAGCCAAATCTATGAGTCACAACAAAGTTTTCTCTTTGACATGTTCAGGCAGTTACAACTTTGTGTACACTCACAATTACTGCCAGAGACTATACTGATTTCTTCTGAGTTTGATGTGGATTAAAAGTTTGTTTGTTCTGCAGTGCTTTTGTCAAATGATGTTGACTTTGTTACAGCATCCAATCCAGGAAGGATGAGTGCGAAGACGAAGAAAAAGACTCGGTGAGTTGCACTTTTCTCATTTTCATATTCTGAATAATGACAGGCAGAGGCGGACCACAAACCAACATCATATCAAATTTAGCTGTGTTCTCTTTTTTTATGTTTGACCTTTCTACATTATTGCTGGATCTATGTCACATTAACCGGCGGACAAAGAGACTGCTGAATCATAGTGTTACCAAATATGTATGTACACATCTGGATATTGACCATATCATTGTCAAATCATCAGAATTTACAATAAAGGATGGCATAGTGAGAGAAATGGGCAATGATACATGCATTAGTAGTGTGTGTCAACCCTGTCTTGTGCATGCAACAAATGAAGAACAGCATGTGATACAAACTTACTGGACAGGTTCATCCTTCTGAGCAGGTTTGATAGATAAGCACCAAAGAAACCTATTGAATTGAACAATTTCACAACCACTTACAAACCCTTATACATAGGATTTTTATTATTATACTATTACCATTATTTTATTATTATTTTTTCTATTCGTTAATTCAACAATTTGTAACTAGATAGCTCTTAACGCTGTAAGATTCAAAATTCATGTTAACACAGTCAGCTGGACGTTAGGTAGAGCAAATGTCTTTTTTAATTCCTTGTGTATAAGAAAGCAAAGTCACATACAATATAGTTGTGGACATTATCACTCTGAATCCATTTTATTGGCCAACAAGAATCTACTTTTAAGTAAAGCACTTAATCTTCATGGATAAATATATACGTCAAATATTTGAACTTGAGTCTAATTCCAGCTCTTCCTATCGCAGTTGGTTTATAAGGACTTACCCTGTGTTGATTTGAATTTTAACTCTCTTTACTCCTCCTGCTTTATTTAGAAAGTCCTTCGGGGCAACAGCACCGCCGTTCATTGACTACCTGAAAGATATTCTACGTCGATATCCAGATGGTGGTCAAATTTTGAAGGTTGGTACAATGGACCTCAAATAGTGGTTATAATAATTACTTTATATATCTATAACTGTAATAATTGCATAACCCTTAACTAATTTGTAAGTCCATTTCTTTTGGTATAACCAAATTCTATGGTATGGTATAGTTGTTAAACTTTTTTTAAAAAATCTTAAAAGCAGGTGATATTTCATTTAGGTGTGTCACTTCTAAGAAAGTCCAGTTGCTTTGATCAACAAGCACAGTATGATAAATAAATATAAATAATGAATATGATAAAGGGGTGCGGTTCCTGACTTAACAGGTTCAACTAACCTGTGATTGGAGTTTGGCACAATGGGAGCAGTGCAAAGGAACATGGGAATCTTTGAGTGTTAACTTTGGTTTGCCACACCCAGTTAGTGGTTTTTGTTTTTTATAAATGTCAACAGGAGCTGATTCAAAATGCAGATGACGCTCAAGCCACAGAAGTGGTTTTCATCCATGATGAGAGAAGCTATGGGACTGAGAGCCTTTGGAGTGATGAATTGGGAGAATACCAAGGTATGCAGGATATTCAGAGAATAGTAATGTTCTATGGTCATTATCAGTCGTATTTTTCAATAAAAATATGTATCAAAACATTGATAAATTGAGAAAATACGAGGTAGCCCAATGACCCAGTTTCTTAGTCTACCTCCCTGTGTTTGTATGCTCTGCTTGTTTCCTCCCATGGTCCAGCTTGGTTAAGAGAGCATGTGTGTAATATAAACTTATTTTCGTTCTCATGATCACTTGATAAGATGGCATTGTAATGCAGTCTCTCTGATATATGTCGCTGGTTCTTTGGCTTATTTTTTTCTTTTTTGCAAAGGTCCTGCTCTCTACGCCTATAACAATGCAGCATTTACTGATGATGACTGGAATGGGATTCAGATGGCAGGGAGGAGTGTCAAGCGCAATGATCCAAACAAAGTCGGGAGGTTTGGAATCGGCTTCAACTCTGTTTACCACATAACAGGTGAAACTATGTACATTACCACACAAATACCCAATAGTCTCAGTTTAGGTTTTAATTTAAATGCATGGTGAACTAATCAGACAATATTTGTTTCACTTTATTCACAGATTTGCCAGGCATATTCAGTTCAGGGCATCTTGGCATCATGGACCCTCAAGAAAAAATATTTGGTCAAAAAGAGGCAGGTTTTTGGTGGTCTTTGAAAGATCAAGAAGACCAAGGAACTCTGACCTCTATGCATGATCAGTTCCAACCCTTTCGAGACATAGTTTCGCTTGTAAGCAGACAAGAATGGTCAAAGGTCGTCATGGAGGATGAGCACTTTGATGGGACGATTTTCCGATTCCCCTTGCGCAACAAGGCATCAGATATTTCGGATAATCTGTATGATTCTGATAAGGTGGTTGATCTCTTTGATAGCTTCATTGCAGATGCAGACTTAAGTCTCCTATTCCTGAAAAACGTGACCTCTGTGTCCTTGATACATATTAATGTACATGACACTGTTAACATCAGACTTGAAGTGAAATCGTCAGTTCACACAGATGTCATTTTGAAGTCAGAAGACGAGTCGATCACTGAGGGTTCAACAAGGTTCAAATCGATAACCCTCAGCTCAGAAGACCATAGAGAAACAAAGTGGCTGTTGACAACCTGTACCATGAAAGAAGGCAATGTAGAAAATATCGATTCACTCGCAAAAAAGTTGAGCTTTTTCCCACAAGTTGACTTGGCATTCCCTTGTGGTGAGACTAGAGGCTGTAGTGAAAGTAGACTGTGCTGCTTCCTCCCCCTCCCAAACAATGAATCCAACAAGACAGGACTCCCAGTTTATGTCAATGCATGCTTTGGCCTCACAGACAACAGAAGACACATCAAGTGGCAAGAGGAAGACCAGAAACATGATGAACATGCAGTCTGGAATGAATTGCTGATGAAGGAGGTGCTCCCACAGGCATACCTCATGATCATTCAAGATGCTATCAAACTTGCCCAAGAATCCATTCTGCCGGTCTCCTCCGTGTACGATCTGTGGCCAGATATCACCCAGATAAAGCACAAAGACCAATGGTACGCTGTTGCCCTGAATGCTCTTCAACACTTGTTCAGACAGAATGTGGCTGTCCTCTCTCTTGCCAAAGATGAAACAATGTTTATCACTCCAGCAGAAGCTGTGTTCCCCTGTAATGGTCCAACAAGCCCTGACATATTGGCCGCCATTAAAAGGACTTTGGTTTCCTGTGGAGAAAATCTTGTCACTTTACCAGATAGTGTTGCAAGAGCTATGAAGGAAGCCTATCCAGAATTCAGCACCCTGAAACATGTGACTCCAACTTTCCTAAGAGATATTCTCCGCAGGTTTGGCGTGCACATCGTGTCTAAAGATGACAAACTGTCTCTTTTGGAGTACATTTTGAGCGATGGAAAATACAGAGAACTCGAGGGTCTTCAGCTGCTTCCACTGAACGATGGCTCTTTCAGATGTTTCACAAATAGAGAGGAGGACACCGCTCTCATTGACAGCAATGAATTTCCAAGGTAGCATTTTCATTTTTGGCTTTATCCTCTAGACAAAAAATATATTACTGCTAAAGGTGTTTTACTATTTGAAGTGCATCTGGTTTTAAATATAGTTTTTCATGACCACAAGCAAGCCAATCACCATTCATCACTGTTAATACAGTACAATCACTATTGATATACTGTCCTCGCAATGAGTAACGCTTTCAAAACTAGACAGTTAGCTTACACTTGATGTCCTTCAAAAACTACAAGGCGTGACATTTCTTATTGAAATTGAGGAAGCACCAATTTATTTTGTAAAACTGAAACAAAGTACAAAACATTACACAAATTAGGATATACTAAGACAGCTTAGCAAGGCACAAATCAAAAAAAATGCAGCACCACATGGCAAGCAGGCTACCTAGTGCCTCACAGGCATCCTAATCATTAATTAAATTACACATGGACCTCTTTAGAATAAAACAAATATAGCAAACACACATTTATAATAAAAATATTGAAAACAAACACTTATGGACAAATAGTGTCCAAGGCAGCAACATGTAGAGAAAATAGCTGCAGAAAACTCCACCACTGCAGTGCAGTAAAATCTATTCAGTAAGTTCTAAATGCATTCAACAGACGGCAGAACAATTTATTAATGAGCAAAATGTAGACCAAATAATGTGATGGGTGCCTATGTTCATAGCCAGCTGTAGGCTGTAAACAACAACTTCAACTTTGTAACAGGTGATGAATAGATCATGATAATGATTGATTGAAACCTGAAAGATGCTCAAGTGTTCTGTAGGGGAGATGCAGAGTTTGATAATAATTTCCTGTGATTTGTTATTACAAAGGACCCCTTTCACATTAAACATTTGATGCACTGTTAATATAGAAATATTGTTTAGTGCACTTCTAACTATGATATTATGATAAAGTAAATACTGTAAATACCGGGCCCACATCCCAGTCTCAAATGCTTTGATTATACACGCATTTCAGTTTTCATTCATTCAAGAATATATTTTGTTCCAGACCATAAAAAACACCACAAATGTGGCTCAGTTTTTCAGGAATGTTGTACTTTGACTTTACTCTTAACAGACTGTATCGAACCAATTAACATAAGTTAGAATTAATTTGTAATTTAAAGCAAGGTGTATCATATTACTGTAGGTTAACATACAGGCATTTGTTCACCAAATCCAATCCTAGGACCATTACTACTGATCAGTTCATGCTTCCTTTCTTCAGTAAATTATTTGACAATTGCTACTTTTTTATCTGTTAGATTGGATTTAGATTTATATATATATATATATATATATTAATATATTATAATATTTTGGGGCACTTAATGTACACTAAAATGATATGCAAATGTTCTTATTTTTGCTTCATGCACAATGAACAAACTTATCTTTTTTGCAGAGCCCTGCTACCATGCTGCAAACAACTCTTCATCCCAGATGATCTCAGTCCAGACAGCAATAACCACCTGAAAGAACTGGCCAGAAAAAGTAGGAATGTCATAAACATTTTCAACATATTTTAACAGTAATTCAAAGGTTATTTTCATTTGTCATCTACATGTTTTTACACTACATATGTCTATATTTTTCAGATTTATTCAAGGTCATCAACATTGATGCAGACCAGGTGGCTGAACATACAAGAAGATATCTGCCACAGGACTGGAAGAAGATGAGGACGGGGCTTGTTAACTGGGACATCAGCAACAGTCAACATCCACCGTTAGACTGGCTGCAAGAATTCTGGAAATTTCTCAACACTCACTTCAAAGAGTTAAGTAATTTCACTGGACTACCTTTAATACCAGTCAGTCCCCTGTCTGTCAGTCAGCCTGTATCACTAGCAAGACTACAGCAGAACACAACCCTCATTTTTGAGAAAAGCAAGCAATTTCACTTGCCAGAACAGATAGCTCAGTTGGTGGACAAAGTTGGTGGCACAGTGGTGAGAGGAAATGAGTGGCTCAAGCATGAAGACCTAGATTCCTATGTGCTGTGCCCATCTCCAAGGAGTGTCATGAATATCTTGGTGAATTTAGATCCTCAGGACCTCATCAGAGAACTCAAGACTGTCTCTCAGAGAGAACGAGAAGAACTGAAAGTTTATCTTTCTCGTCTGGATTGTCTCTCAGTCAGTGAGAAAGAGTTACTCTCAAAGTTGCCTCTGTTTCAAACCATGAAAGGAACTTGTGTTGCAGTTCAATCAAAACAGGCTGTGCTTCTGATTTCTGATCTAACAGTGCCAACAGAGTTCCCTATGCCTGATTCAGTTGTGCAATGTGCAACTGAGGCTGATCGCAGACTGTTACAGCTGCTCACAGTTAACCTCCTGGACACAGCTGAAGCAGCCAATCTCCTCATTGACTCTATTGAAAGTGGGGCTTGCAAAAAAGAAGACACTGAGAAAATAATGATTTGGATTTTACAACATGGTAACATCCTTTTCTCTCAAAATCAGACTTTAAAATGCAAATGTAAGGACTTGAGCTTCATTGAAGTTAATGGAAAGCTAAAAAAGATCTCAAGCTTTTTCGATCCAACAATTGAAACTTTTAAAATCATTTTTGAGTCAGACTTCTTCCCACCATCTTTGTACACTCAAACATCACAGATGCTTAAAAGTCTAACAGAACTTGGATTGCTAAATAAGGAAGTAGATGTGTCACCTGAGCACTTGTTGCGTGCCGCCACACTGATTGACCAACTGGATGGTGACTCTCAAACTGAGGCTATGAAAAGAGCTCAGGTGCTCCTGAAAATGTTGGACATGAATGATCTGCTGTCAAAGTTTTCTCAAGACCAGCTCCGTTGCCTCAAAATGCTAAAATGGGTCCCATGTGCTAAATCCAGTGAGGACAAAAAACACTGCAATGACAAATCTCAGAAAAGTTGTTTCTTCTGTCCAGAAGAAATAAGAGATTTTATGTATGAGGACATTGTTGGGCATGTAATGCCTCTGGTGAACTGCTCTGGACAGTTCAGTGACAGGGTTACCAGCAAACTTGGTCTCAAACGCCCACCCCCACCTGACAAAGTGATAGAAAATTTGTCAGTCTTGACAACAAAAGCAGAAACAATGGCAGATCCTGACACAAATGGAGATTTCAAAAGGAAGCTGCGTAGTATTTACGAACACATGCAAAACCACATCTCAGAATTTGCAACAATAATGAAGAAAGACACACGCTGGTTGTGGTGTCACAATCAATTTGTATCACCACAGGAACTAGTTCTAGACTACCCATGTAATCTAGATCTGAGCTCTTACATTGGGAAGGTGCCAGATGAATTTCGGCAATACAAGACATTACTCCAAAAGTTTGGCCTGAGAACATCACTTTCAGATGAAGAAACTGTTGGCATTCTTCATTCTGTCCAGCAAACCATTGAAGAAAGGCAACAGCCATTTGCAACTTCCTCTGAGATAAAAGTGTCAGTAGAAATACTTAACTGGCTGTTGAGAGAGAAGAAGAAAGTTCAGGATGATATCCCAGTTCCAGTCCTCATAGGGGATGAACACTATACCCTTAAGCCACTGTCAACAGCAGTTTTCTGTGATGTAAGCAAAAATGGGTTGCATGAGTTTGAGTACAACCAAGAGGAAATGTACATCTTACATGAGGAAATACCAAAAGCAACGGCTGAATGGTTGAACGTCCAGTTTCTCAGTACCTACATCCTCGATCCAGAGTTAGTGGGGATAGAACAGTATGGACAATCTGAACCAATAACAACCAGGATTAAAAACATACTTAAAGAGTATGATGAAGAAAGTGACATCTTCAAAGAGCTCATTCAAAATGCAGAGGATGCTGGGGCAAAAGCCTGCAAATTCATGGTGGATTTCAGAGTGCACAAAGACGCCCCTGAAAGTCTCATTGACCCTGACATGACTCTTTGTCAGGGACCCTGTCTTTGGGCATTTAATAATGAGCAGTTCACGGCTGAGGATTGGGCAAATATTGTCAGAGTTGGCTCTGCCTCGAAGGAAAACAAAATGGAGAAAATTGGAAAGTTTGGACTTGGTTTCAATACTGTGTACCATGTGACAGATGTCCCCTCTATACTCAGTGGGAACAGTCTTCTCATACTTGATCCAAATGTAACTCACCTTAAGAAGCACATCAAACATAAAACAAATCCTGGAATCAAGCTGAATCTTTCCCGGCAGCGACTTTTTCATTGTTTCCCTGGTCAGTTTGGACCATATGAACGCATTTTCGATTGTAATTTGATTAAACAAAGTCCCTGTGCACCCTATCCAGGCACCCTGATCAAACTACCTTTCCGAACTGAAGAAGAGTCTCTTAAGTCAGAAATAAGCACAAAAGTATATTACAAACATGACATCATCACTTTTCAACAGCACTTTACTGAGAATTCACAAAATCACCTGCTGTTTCTGAAGAACATCAATACATTATCTCTACAAAGTCTCTCAAAAGATGCATCAACTCCACCAAGAGATGACGAAATAGCAAACATCCTCACTGTTTCCAAAACCACTGTGCCGATTCCTGGTAAAACCAATGTATCAAAGCAGTGTCAGGCTGAGAAATTACTGATGAAACTTGATGGAAAATGCAAAGAGGTAATTGACAGCTGCACAGTCAGCATTGTTCAAATAACCAGTCAACAATCTGGTGTTACTGAAGTCCAGTACTGGCTCCTGTACAATTGCTTTGGGACACAACAGTCTTTGAAAATGGCCCTTCAAGAAAACAAGCAAGCTAAGTTCTCTTTGCCAATTGGGGGGGTTGCTGTGCCTTTGCAAAACAGTTCAGAAACTGTGAAACTGGCCTCATTACAAAAAAATATTGGACAGGCATTTTGCTTCCTCCCTCTTTCCATTCATACAGGTCTTCCAGTCAATGTAAATGGAACATTTGCTGTGACGAGCAACCGAAAAGGTCTGTGGGAGAGTGGAGTGAAACATGACTGGAACAAAGCCCTTCTTCAGGATCCTGTAGTGACAGCATATATCACTGTACTCTTGGTACTAAAGACGATGTCTGAAAACAAGCCACTGGAAACCTACAATTATCACACCTTTTGGCCTGATAGAGAGAAAGTGAGTGATGCTTTCAAGCCTTTGGTGGATGCATTTTATTCCACCATTGCCCAGGATCCCGTTGGCCCAGAGCTCTTTAGTGATGGAGAACATTGGTGCTCAATGGACAGTGCCATATTTCTAGATGCAAGCATTGAAGAGGATAAAGACATCAGTACACTTGCGGTGCAGGTGTGCAAGAAACATGCAAAAGCACCCAACTATGTTGTTCCTCTTCCGCTGTGGTTGAGA
Source organism: Argyrosomus regius (assembly GCA_946959425.1). Taxonomy (NCBI): domain Eukaryota; kingdom Metazoa; phylum Chordata; class Actinopteri; family Sciaenidae; genus Argyrosomus; species Argyrosomus regius. The sequence continues at coordinate 9,801,935 of OX336895.1, read as the reverse complement.
AATAGCTTCAAACAGGCTGGCCTAGAAAAGGTTTTACAGAACAGAACATGGAACTGGGAGAAGTTTTATCAAGAAGTAGTGTTTAACAACCTTGATATCATGGACCCTCAGAGTAGAGATACTCTTGTGCTGCATGCTATTGACCTTAACAAAAAAGAAATTGACAATCTACTGGTCTCCTATCCATGCATCCCCACAAAAGGTGGACAGCTCCAGTATATCAAGAAACTTGTGAGTCCGACTGGGAAAGTGGCTTGTCTTTTTGAACCAGAAGAGGGACGCTTGCTTGGTGGTACCAAAAATGACTTTTGTTCCCCAAAAAGAATTCAACGCTTGCAGGGACTTGGAATGGCAAATGATCTTCTCCCACTGGAAGACATCACAAAGAAAGCAGGCACAATTACCAAAACCTGGAGCACTGATGAAAAGAAAGCATACGTGCATTTGAAGCGCCTTCTTGAACTCATGAAGAATCACATACATGACAAAGACTCTCCCCACTGGAAAACACTGAGAATGACTACATTTCTCCCAGCATTTTACCCTGGTGACACAAAAATGGAACGAAATGCAACACTTAGAAGACCCACTGATATTTTTAGCGACAAATGCTCCCTACTTGTTAACATGACAGAACCCGTGCTGGATCATACCAACTTGAAAATACACAACACTGATCCAGTCCTACTGATTCTGGGAGTTCATGACAGGCCAAGGCCTGAGACAGTGCTTCACCAGCTGCAAGAAGCATGTAAGCTATCTCAATTAATTGATGAATCCATTCTTGACAAAATAGCATATGAATGCTACAAGTTTCTGGATGACTGGCTCATTGAGTCTGAGGATTCCAGTTTCATTTCACAGAGGGCAAGTTCATTCCCATTCATTCTTGTTGGCAGTACATTTGTGAATGTGAATCGTGTAGCAGAAAATGAGCAATTTGAAGCAAAACCCCATCTCTATGTACTTCCACCAGGCTTCACTAAGTTCACAAGGCTTTGGAAAAGTGTAGGTGTTGAAAAGTGTTTCACAATCAGTCAGTTCCTAACTGTGCTCGAAGAATTGCACTCTAAACATGGCAACAAGCCCCTGCCAAAGAATGATCTATTGCTTTGCCTCACAATCTTAGACAGAGGGATATACAAGACCAAAGAGAAAATGACAAGTGACTGTTTGATACCCAACATACATGGTGTTTTACAACCTGCAAGTAAAATGTTTTACAATGACAGCCCATGGATGCCAGTTGCTTCAGGTATCACATTATGCCATGAGAATATTGCACGTGTTACAGCTTGCTACTTTGGTATCAAAACTACCAGGCATCATACTTTGGAAAAAAATGAAGTAAAAATGGAGAACATTTCACCATTTGCTTTTGAGTTTGAACAGCACGAACAACTACCTGTTCGAATTAAGAACATAATTAAGGACTATCCATCAAAGAAGGATATCCTTAAAGAGCTTATCCAAAATGCTGATGATGCAGAAGCAACAGAAATTCACTTTGTTTGGGACAAACGGCAGCATGGCAAAAAGAAAACATTTGGAGAGAAATGGAACCATCTGCAGGGTCCAGCACTGTGTGTGTTCAACAATAAAGTGTTTTCTAAAGCTGACCTAGCTGGCATTCAACAGCTGGGAGAAGGAGGAAAGCGCAATTCTCCAGGGAAGACAGGAAAATACGGAGTGGGATTTAACTCTGTTTACCATCTCACTGATTGCCCCTCAATCCTCACTGAAGATGAAATACTCTGCATTTCTGATCCCAATCGAAAATACATTGAAAGTCAATCAGACAAACCACGAGCTGGCATTGGCTATAACCTGGATGAAACGTTTAAGAACATGTACATGGATGTCTACCAATCCTTTCTTCCTGACAAATTTCCTCTGAAAGAAGGCACCATGTTCAGATTACCTCTAAGGATGGGTCATATGGCAAACATTTCTAAAATATCAAAGCATGAAGTCACTGACCATGACATGACTGAACTATGCTCTGCCCTCTCTGAAGATCCTGAAGGACTAATTCTGTTTCTGAAACACATCAACAAAATACAAGTCCATGAAATCAATGAACATTCAGGGGAACTCAAAACTATCTTCATGGCTGAAAAAAGTGTACCACAGACAAGCAGAGGAAGAAAAGATGACTTTGTAAAATGTCAACAAAATGCCCTACAAGCTGACCGGCCAATATTGCCACAAACGGTCATCTATGAAACCATAATTTCAACCTCAGATAAAAGACAAACTAAGTGGATCATTGCAGAACAGTTTGGCTCATTCAGAAACAGTGGTGAAAGAGGAATAACTCTATCAGACAAACTTCCCCAAGCAGCAATAGCAGCATGTGTGAGCTGCAGCTCTAGCATATATTTCATTGGAAAAGCCTTTTGTTCACTTCCTTTGCCAGGTGAAACGGGGCTGCCAGTGCATGTCAATGCAAACTTTGAAGTAGATTCTGCCAGGAGAGGTCTTTGGAAACAAGATGGGCAAAGTCTAAAATCTAACTGGAATCAATCTTTGAAACAGAATGTCATTGCTCCACTGTATGCCGATCTCCTTCATTACATCAGCAATAACATTGCAAAAAAGAAAGTCTCTTCTTTTGAGATCGAGTCATACTTTACGAGCACATACTGTTTTTGGCCAACTGTGTCTGAAAATGTTGGTCAGGACTGGCATGAAATGATACATGAGGTATACAAATCAATCCACGAAAGAGGCCTTAATGTGATTCCAGTGTTGAGGAGTTCAGTACGTGTAATTGGAAAAGTAAAATTTACGGAGTATTCTTTTGACCGTTGTAATGTCAGAGAAACTGAATCAACTAAGGCACCTTACCTGACAAACTCAGCAACTGACAAGATTAATCCCATTTTGGAAGATCTTGGAATGACATTGGTTCCCTTTTCCACAAAAATGCAACAAGTTTGGGAGAGTTTCAAATCTGCTGGCATTGAAGTAAAAGACGTGAATCCTTCAACTGTGCAGACATTCCTAAGAGAAAAACCCCTCAATGATCCAATACAAACAGATAAGGGTTTACCCCTGCACATAACTGCCACTCTGATCAGAGATGAAACAAGATGTTCAGAGCTCTTGAGTTTCTGCTTCAAAGCCATTAAAGAAAGCTTTAAAGGAAGAAAGAAAGAAAAGGTCACTGAGGTCAATTACAGTCTACTCAATGGGCTTCCACTTCTTCTCACAAAAGATAAAGTTTTGAGAGTGTTTGACACCAAGTCTCCCAAGCTGATATCAGAATATGACAATCTATTCTGTGGCTTCGAGAAAGAATTTGCAGATTATCAGACAAACAAAGAACACATTAAGATTCTACAAACATTCAATATTGTTCAAGAATTGACAGTTGAGTGTGCAGCAAAATGTCTGAAGCACATATTTCAGGAACTTCTTCAGGACAGTGAAGTTGACCCATGCACTGGCCTTCATGTCCCAAATGAGAGAACATTGAAGTGGTTGAAATTACTGTGGAAGTTCTTAACAAGTCAAATTAAACCTGCCGCACCTAGTACTGACCAAAGAACTGAACAAAGTCTGACATTAAGTGATGTGAGGCACCTCTTCAGTGACTGCTGCATTTTACCAGTTCTGTGTCCAAGGTTAAACAACAAGCACCTTCTGCAAACAATGAAAGACATGCCAAGTGTGATTAACTTGGCCTCAGAAAAAGACATATCAAGCATCCTCTTTAAACTTGGTTTTATGAGGCTTGACAGTGCATTCTTTCGCGAAATACATGTAGACCGACATGTACTCTCACCTCTACAGACTGAACTTATGGATGTGAATGATAAAAGCTCTGTGTTGGACCAGGTCTACAACATTGACCACTCAGAGTTTCCCAAGCTTTCCAGAGATGAAAAGAAAGAGCTTCAGCGTTTCCTACAGGATGGAGTATCCAAGTCAAAAGACAAACAAGAGTATCAGAGAAAGTTCAAATCCTTACCATTATTTGAAACAATACATGGCAAACATGTGAGGATTGAAGGACTTAAAGAGGTGTTTATCCTCAACAGCTACTATGCAGTGACATTTGCAAATTTGTTCACTCTGACTGACAGCAACAACATTTTTCTCCAGTACAATCCAGAGAACATCAGGCTGTCAGAAATATTGAAGATTCAAATCCTGAATGATTTGGAGTATTTCATGAAGTTCATTCTGCCCGTTGTACACACACTCACAGAGAGTCAGCTGCTTCAATGCCTCAAACTGTTACTGACTCTCAATTTTTCTCAGTATAAGGACAAAATCATCTCCTCATTGAAGACAGTGAAATTGATTCGCAGTTCTCAAGGCAGATTGGAGATGGCATCATACTACTTTGATGAGAGTGTCAAGCTATACAAGAAAATGTTGCCCCAAGAGAGGTTTGTGCCTGCAAGATTTTGGGATGAGTTGTGCAAAGGAAATCAAGAAACAACAAGACAAACAAAACAGCTACTCAAAGAACTTGGAATGAAGCATGTTGTGTCAAACAATGACATAATAGATTTTGCACACCAGTTAGAATCAGAAGCAAAAGTAAACTGCAATCTTGAAGAATTGAAAGAGAAATCATCATTAGTCTTCACATCAGCCTTAAAAATAGCCGACAAAAACAAAGACAGAAATTTGCTGGAGAAAATAGCTGACATCAAGTTCATTTTTCCTGTGGCAATTCGAAAAGAGCTGTGCAACTATCACCGACCATTTGCTGCTGAGACAACTGCTGTTCAAATCAGAGGATCATTGATCGGAAATGATACAAAGCATCAATATCTGATTTGGTCTTCAATGCCAATTATAGATCTACCAGTGTATACAATGACGCTCCTCAAAATGATGGAAAATGCAGGAGCTCATGCACAACCACCTCCGCACTGTGTAACCAGAAACATGAGCAACATCTGTCAGTCACCCTGTAAAACTGAGCAGTTGATCAGAACCCGTGCAAGTGTGTTTCGACATTCATATGCCTACCTGCATGATAATGGCTTTAAAGGCCAACCACTGGCTGGTCTTCCTGTTGTGTTGGTTGAAAAAGACACAGAACTTGTGAAGACCGATGATGTGTGTCTCTTCCTCCCCCATAGCCACGAGTTCCGACCATATTTGTACACCATTTCTCTGGAGGATCTCAGGTTCACAGAGTTTTTCAGGAAAATTGGTGTAATGGACAAACCTACTGCAGTGCAGTATTGTAATGTTCTGGCAGCAGTTTATAATGATTCGTGTAATAAATCACAACTACATCCAAATCAACAGAAAACTGTGAAACGTGCTGTTCAGCAGTTTTTTCAGCTCATCAAAACTCCAGAAGGCAACCTGTCCCTTGTTGATGATGTAAAGACTTTGTATCTTCCTGCAGTAGATGGTAAATTATACCCATCATGCTCACTCTACTACAATGACACAGTGTTTGAAGTCAAAAGATTAGAAGACGCACTGGAGAACAAGTACCTGTTGCTTGAAAAGCTCAGTGAATGTCATTTGGATGCTGACATCTATGAGCATCATCGGTTGCTGCAACTGCTGCCTCAGAAATTCAAGCCTAAAATGTTGTCTCAATTCACTGAGGAGAAAGTAGTGGAATCACACATGCAGCTTTGTGAGCTTGGGACTGACTGTGATTTTAGTACATTTTTTGACGAACATCTCTCCTCACCAGCATTTAGACATGGACTAATTTGCCTTATCAGAGAGCAGTCTAAGGGAGAAATAACACAAGAGGATGCCATTGACATGTGGAAGAAGAGTTTTGGTAGTATTCAGATTGTCTGCTGCAAAAACCTGCAAACAGAGCTTTGGGTGGAGAATCGGCCACTACACAAAACTGCAACTGAAACTGATGCTTTTGTCCAGCGAGAACAACAAGGTTGCATCTTTTACTTGAAACACTACAACAACATGGTTTACAAGGTGATTAATGGCATTACTATGACATTGACAAAGGAGATTAATGCTCTTTTAGGCAACAGAATTGCATCAACTCACCTCCCAGTCCTCGGGCAACTTCTCACGTGTGACAGTCTGGAAGAAGTTCAGAAAATTCTGGCTAAGAATGGGATCCATGACAGTGCTGAATCTGGGAGCTTCCTGTACAATCCACCAGCTCCTGGGACAGATATTCCAGAGGAATGGCATGATTGCTTAGATATGGACTCCCTCAATAACTTTGAAGAGGGAGAATATGTTGGCTACAGCACTAACAACAAGTACATTTATGCAGTTATTGTTGAAGAACTGCCTGGGCACTCTGGACCATATTTAAGACGATACAAAATTGAAATTGGAGAAGATGAGCCAACTGAAGTTAGTTGTCTTGACCTGTATCAGTTTAAACGACAAAAGAAACCGAGAGCTGAAGGGAAGTCTTGCACATCTGCTGAAGCTCCTTGCATGGAGCTGGAGCCACTAGCAGGAGCTGTGCCACATTCGACCGAACCATCAACTTCAAGGCCCTCATCCACAAGATCCTCACCAGCCTCCATTGATGAAGCTAAAAGGGAAATTGACAAATGTTTGGCAGAGATCTGGCCACTTCCTGAGAACGAGAGGCTTAAGGCCATCAAAAGACTGTACCTGAGATGGCATCCTGACAAAAACCCCGATAACCACCTTCTGGCCACTGAGGCATTCAAATACTTGATGAATCGAATTCATGAGCTCACCAATGGCCAATGCAGTGGCAGAACTGCAAGCCCATCCCATTCAAGGGGAAGGTCACATTTCAGAGACTTCTATCAGCAATGGAATCAGGAGGCCAGGCAACACAGAGATGGTCGAGAGAGATTCTCTAGAGCCCACCATTCCTACAACTTTTGGACCCATAACGAGAATGTTCCGAGACCAAACAGAGAGGAGGCCCAGCGTTGGTGTAGGCAGGCCCGCTGTGATCTCAATGCAGCCCACAAAGACACTGGTGGGGGGAGCACAGAGTGGTGTCTGTTCAAAGTCCATCAAGCAGTGGAAAAGTCTCTCATAGCTGCAGAGTATAGAAGACGTGGTCAACATTCGACCAGCAGATCCATTTCAGCTATAGCTTCACGGGTTTCCCTTTACAACGCCCAACTAAGAGATCTGCCTCAAATTGTGGAATATCTAAAGTCGCTGGGAGTGGACGCCAAAAATACTCAGTATCCTGACTGCCATCCATTTCCCCATATTCCAAATGGACAGTTCAAATCAGAGAATGAAATGTTAGCACTGAACAAGGCATCTGAGCTTCTCAGTAAAGTAGAGGCATATGTGAATTAGAGGTTCAAGACAAGCAAACATGTCATGTTGAGTCAATTTAAGATTTTTGTTAAAAAGCTTTTAGCCATATTGAAACATTACTATAAACAAAAGGACAAACAGAACATGACTACGTTATGAATACTCTCAAATGAAAGTTTATTTTATTTATGACTCTTTGCTGAAGAACATATCCGTATCCATATATCCAAGATCCATATATCATTGTTATTTGTGCATTGTTGGACCAATCTAATCCAATCTAATCACTGTATGACTTTATGAAAAAACATATATCAAAGATTTTTTTTTACATTTATAACTATTCATTAAGGGCCGATATAATCACTGTATGACTTTCCTATGAACATGAAAATATGAATGTTTTTTTTTGTCTTCCATGTTTTAAACATTTATAACTACTTATTGGGGACCAATATCATCACCCATGACTGTATGAAAATCAAAATATGAATGGTTTTTTTGCAATGTTGGAATCATTACTACATTTATTAATATTATTAAGGGCATTGTTACTATGTTTTGTTATGAAATATGGGTTTTTTTTTTTTGCATGTGTAAACATTCATAACTACTCACTGAGGACCGATATAATTAGCATGCAACTTTGTTATGAAAATGAAAATATGAAAGGATTTTTACAATGTTGGAATCATTTATAACTATTAATTAAGGGCCGATATAGTTACTTTACTTTGTTATGAAAATATGAAAGGTTTATTTTTTGTTTACAATGTTTTAAACATTTATAACTACTCACTGCAGACTAATATAATCACTGGATGACTTTGTTATGAACATGAAAATATGAATGTTTTTTTTTTGTCTTCCATGTTTTAAACATTTATAACTACTTATTGGGGACCAATATCATCACCCATGACTTTATGGAAATCAAAATATGAAAGGTTTTTTTGCAATGTTGGAATCATTTATAACTATTCATTAAGGGCCGATATAGTTACTGTATGATTTTGTTATGAAAATATGAAAGGTTTATTTTTTATTTACAATGTTGTAAACATTCATAACTACTCATTGAGGACCAATATAATTAGCATACAACTTTGTTATGAAAATGAAAATATGAACTGTTGTAACTACTACTTACTGAGGATTGTTATAATCACTCTTAATGAGAAAATAAATCATGAAATTAAATCAATGATGAATCTGCAATTCCTGTTTCATATTTTTATATATATATATATGACTATTTTTATAGTCATCCAGTAGACACTGTATGACTGTTTCTGTCCTTTGAAGACATCTTAAAGGTTATGTAGAAGAATACTTTGATCAGTGAGGCATTTGATAGTGATTGTGTATGATGTACAGTATCTCTGAAAAAGCATAATCTATTTTTTTTTTGTTTTTAAATTGGTTGCAACACATCTGTTATATCATGTACTGCCATTAATAAAAGATTATCTTAAATTTGTAAGCTGGAGTAACAAAAATTTTCAGTCATATGGCATCTGCAAAAGATACCTCACTGGTGTTTTACCACAAATGGCATGAACTTTAAAGAGTTAGATTAAGATTTCAGGACTACACAATATGGCTAAAATGGAATATACTATGCATAACTATGTTTTCATTCATGTATAATCACCTGAAAATAAGAATGATTATGTTTTTGTGACCTGGGAATGAGCCTTGGTGCCACTTTTCCTTAAGCTAACTAATAGTTTTTTTGTATTTAATCCTAACCAAGTAATTTAGGTGCCTAAATGTAACATAACCATTTTGAAGGTGTCATATAGAGCTGTGCACCTGCAGATAGACCTAGTCAGGTTCTCATTCAGCATTTCTTTCAATGGTTGTGATGAAAAAACGTTACTGGGATTTACTGCTTACATATTTGAAGACAAGTGAGCATCCACTTACTGAAAGACACTAAAAACTTCATAATTTACTTTGTGAGCACAGAAAAAACTATCAAGGTCCAGTGTGTAGAATTTAGTGGCACATAGCAGTGAAGTTGCAGATTGCAACCAAATTAATACTCCCTCAAATCTCACCCTCTTCTTCCAAGCGTGTAGGACAACCTCTGGCTGCAAAAATCGCATAAAAAGCAAAAGGCCGTATCTAGATCAGTGTTTGGTTTGTCTGTTCTGGGCTACTGTACAAAAATGGCGGTTCAACATAGCAGACTCTGTGGAAAAGGACCCGCTCTCACTGTAGATCTAAAGGGTTTATTTTAAGACAACAAAAACACAGCAATTCTTAAACTTAGGTTATTGTACACTAATGGAAACACACTTATGTATATTGTATTCGTATTCCTGCACAGAAATACTCCTAAATATTACACACTGGACCTTTAAGCGTGGGTATTCACATCACTAACTTGGTTTCAACACTCATTTTTTGGGTGGTTGGTTTAGTAATTGGAGGGTTGTCCGTTCGATTTCCGACTCCTACAGTTCAGTTGTAGTGTGCTGAACCTCAGACTGCTCCCGATGGCTGTGGGGAAATCTGTGTTCCAAGTGTGGGTGTTTAGCTATTAGCATAGTTACAAATGCCACTTGGATTTTGAATTAAGCTTTCTTACCTCTGCAACAAAACCCACAAGTTCCAGTTTCACTTCCATCAACCAGAATATTGGACACATCTTTGTGGTTTTTACTATGAGCTGAAACTGAATATGTTAATTGAGGCCTCAGACTGTAACATTCAAAACAAATATTTAAGAAAAAAACTTAAAATATTCTTATTAAACAGGACACCTGGATATTCAGTTGCCAGTGAAGACAAACATTTCAAGTTAAAATGACTTTTTTATTCATTAAGAAATCATGTTATGAAAATAATGACAACTAACCATATATCAGACAAATGTATCTTTCCATATGTTAACAACAAAAGTTTGCTCTGGAGGATGTGACATCTCAGCAGTCACGGGAGCATAACTGTCTTCTCCTTGTGCTCGGAGTGTGCTTCGTGGCCAGTTCCCACTGTACTTTCATAATATAAAAATGTTTACAAGGCTTTTCATGTCTCTTCCCAATGTCCACACATGAGGATAAATTTCAAAAAAATTTTATCTGTGAGGGAGAAGTTGACATATATATCAGATTCAGTCTTTGTGTTATGCTTCCTCCTCCATCTATTAATAATTTACACAAAAACCTGTACATACTTACAGCAGGCTGTAGAGCCTGTTTCTGAAGGGATGTGCACATAGAAAAAAAGAAGCAACATACAGGGAAGTGGATCTTTACAAAGTCAATGAAATACAGTGGGAGGTTATGGTGTTATGAGCATGTTAGACACTTAACTCATACGGTACATGCAACTAACATTTTTCAACTCTCATTCAATTTTATGGCACTCAAAATGAGGCTATAACATTCTGCATCAAACCCAAATCAGCTACTATTTCTTCCAGTCTTTTGTTATAAAACACACATTCGACACAACTGACAATAGGGACAGACGTTATTAAAAATATTAATGGAGTAAGTGTGTGTTTGTAATGGCTGATAGGATCAAGTATATTCATCTTAGATCAAGACTTTGGGTGCAATAAGAGCAGGATTTACCATACCTAACCTCCATCTGTATATTCCTCCCCTATCCAACAGCTAATAAACTTCACAAAATTAAGTTAAACAGGAGCTGGGATAGGAACAGGCGTCTGAAAAAACACTTAAGGCTTAATTCATATCATTTGGCACGTTGCTAACAGTAAGCAACGATTATATTCCTCGCCATCTCATGTCTTCAAATGATCGGCACTTACTGTCTGCTGTCATTCAGAGCAACATCACTCATATTGCATGTTGTTTAGATAAAACAATAACTATATTACACACTAACTGTCTCTCCTCCAACATTTCTGTGTGCTTCTTTGTTGATGCAATAATCTGAAACACAAAAATTAGGGTTCACTTCACAATGCAAGCCATAATCTGCTCCTACAGCTGTAATGACAATGTGAGATCAGAGAGACCATTTCGATGAAAAGCACACGACCTGCAATGACACAGGAGGCTCCGTGAACATGAAACATGTTAGAGCTTGATTAACCAGGATTATGGTACTGGTGTTTGTCCTGATCTATGGCACAAGTGTATGGCAAACACAACTAACATTCACGATTTTGGAGACTGACAAAGTAAATTATGTTAATGGCACAGTGTAGTATTATACCTTAACCACCTGCTGGACTGCTATCGGGTGTCCTGGGTTTAAGGAGTCAGACGTTATCATACATACAAAACTCACTTCAACAAAACCAGAATGCCCTTTAAAAATCTGTTGAGGCAAGAAATCCCAGGGAGAAACAGACATGAGGTTTGTGTCAATCTTATTTGTCTTGGAGCTTCTCTCCTTTTTGCTGTGAAGTTTTGCATCCATGTTTCTTTCATATTTCCACTCCATGAGCTGAAAGAAGAGGGCAGCTTGCTTTCTTTCGACAGATGCGTCAATTAAGAGCCTCCGTATTTACTGTCCTGCAGTCTCCTCTTGTGTGATAAGCCATGTGGAGGGGTAACCCTCCTGCAGCAGGGCCCTCACATGTTGTAAGCCACATATATGGGGTCCAGCTGGTCGGCCAGGAATCCGTCTCTGAGGTGCATGCGTTGCTTCTCCCCTCTGGAGTTGATGGGGATGACGCCGGGGTCGACTACCACCACCACGCCTACGATGAGGTAGTGCTCCTCCAGGACAACGTTGGTGACCAGGGCCACCAGGTCCAGGGCCTCCTGCTCTGATCCCTCCAGCTCCACAACCACCACAAGGAGGTTGGTCCAGGTGAACACAGCACTGGTGAGAGGAGGAGGTGGAGACAAATAAAAAATAAAAAAGAAGTGAGCATACAGTAGTATTTTGAATATGAAATGGTTGATGACTATATGACTATATAATGAATAATTCAAACTGAACAGTGATGAAGTGGTGATCTATAATTGATGTGAATTTCTCACCATTCAGCTATGCTCTTGTGAGAACGGATAACAGAGGTCTCGATGTCAATCGGGTGATACCTCATTCCCCTCAGCTCCAGAGTCTCATCGAGCGAGCCCACCACGTAAAGGGCACACAGTCACAGATTTGTCAGTTAATATCTGACAAAATGTTGACGTAGAAAACATTTTTATACTTTTTTCTAGTTTTCTGTGTTTACACCAAAGACAATTCACTGACTGTACGTTAGTGCGACCCCCCATGATGAGTCTCACCTCCGCTGGCATCGGTCAGCTCAGTGCGCCGCAGGAAGCCCAGGTAGCCCGTCCTTGCCCAGACAGTCTGCGTGTCGCCGAAGCTGAGCTTGGTGTTGAAGTGGTCGGCATGCAGCGCCTCCTCGCCATAAACTGTGTAGTAGCCCGTGGCATTGTGAGGACTGCTCACCCAGATCTAATACACACACAGTAATGACAATAAATAATTGTTGCACAGATGACCACACACATCTGTCACTCTCTTGATCAAAGTTACATGATCATAGTGTGTCACTTATATAAGAGAATAAATGTATTGAATGGTCTGCACTGGCAATAAATAATAATAATAATATGAATAAAATTGTTTTCTTTCTGCTTTGAAACCTTGACTATTTATAAAATGTCAATTACTTCAATATTCATCACCTGTTTGGTGGTTACTGTAGTGTGCCTGATCAGAATGAGACAGATAAATAGGATAATATTAATCACTAAGTGCTGCTACATGGCTCCATTTCTTACACACAGCAAGTTCACATGAACTGTAGTAACATGGTTACTGTAAATCTGTGTTTACATGTAGCAGGTCAGTAATATAATAAAAGAAAAGAAAAGAAAAGAAAAGAAATAAATAAATAAATAGAAATATAATATATATTATATATAAACAAAATATAATAAAATGGGCAGGGTGGTCGCCAGGTTCTGGGGGTGAGGGGGTCTGACAGTGACTGGCACACAGCCAGCGTACAGGCAGCCGTAGAAGGTGGCAATCAGATCGATTCCTGCACATGAATGTTTAATAACAGTAGAATACAGTAATGTTAAGAACTTTACCCTTCTGGTGTTTAATCTTGTTGTATTAAACAGACTTGAAGACTGAAGACACTGATGACATTAAAGAGCAGTACTAAAAGGACAAGTAGCACAGTAGCTTTAAGGCCTCTTACCTGGCGGGTAGACGAGTGCTACATGGTCTCCAGTGTTGAGGCGTCCTATTAGTGCTGCAGCCACCCGCTCTGCCCGCTTGTGCAGCTGTAGACAGGAAGCTGTACTAGCCACAGTGCCCTGAGGAGCAAATGGTAAAAACACAAGAGTTATTTTAATTATCTACACTGCTATTTTTATTAAAATTATATAAAATTTCAAGGATAATGGTTAGTCTTCGTCTTCCTTATGATTCATCGAGCAGTAGAGTTTCTATTTCTATCATGGTAACTTTTCACTTAAATATATATGTTGTTTTATATAGTATAGTTGATTCATCAGGTATTCAACTAACTCAATTAGCCCAAAAAACATAAGCATCTAAATGTTTGATCTATAAACAGGTTATCAATTGGATTTCTAGGTAATTAACTACTTCAAAATATATACTGCCATGGCAAAAAAAATAAAAAGTCTATATAGCCTACCATGATAAAAAGTCAGTACCTTAGCGAAACAAGAGCTGGGGCTGGCTGACTGCTGGTGCTGGTACTGGCGTTGGTTTAGCCTGCCCGGACGACTCTGCTCGGTTTTTTTTCCTGATCAAACTGGGCTGCAGCATCATCTAGCGTGTGGCAGAATAACTGTCTCAAACATGCTGAATTAAAAATGAATCATCCCCTGACTTACTTTAGTAATCTTATGTTATAGCAAGGTGTGATTTTATAAGTTAATCAGACATCTCAAGGTCAGATCCTGAAATGAACTCCCTCTCAGTTAAGTTTCGTTTTACTGAGGACTGCAGAGGAAATGATGTTTGATGAGCATGTTAAGTTTCGTTTCATACAAAGCATGAGTTTGAGGAACGATGTGCAATGTTGTGGGTTGGACCATCAACAAACCTTTATAAAGTGCAGAGCTGCTTGCTGCACATCTTTCTTTGTGGGCCTAACTTGGCAGCAGAACAACTGATGCGACTCTTCGACAAACATGACTGAGGTATTGTGATTTTACTTCGGCGTCATTCTTCTTATTAGTAACTTATTATTATTAGTTATCATATTTTATCAGCAGCAGACTCAAAGCTGCTGCTTAAAGTGAGATTTGGCAGGAGGGGGTGACCCTAAGAAACAGGAGATTTATTTGTTTTATACAATCTTAAATTCAGTGTTTTAAGGGTTTTAGACTATCAAGGCAAGTAATTTGAAGATTGTATATTTAGTCCAGGAACTGACATGAGGTAATATAAGTCCAAAAATATCACTATAACTAAATACATGAATAAATTATGATGTTAGTTGCATTTTTAAAACAGTAAAAAGAAGCTTTTTACTTTGTGCTCTGCTCAGTTGGTGTAGTGACTATCCAAACTTCAACTTTTTCCATAAAAAACAAGAATCAGGGTTTCAGATGGCTTTCTTTGGCTGATGTTCCCATTTATTTAAAAGTTGCATGAGTACTGTTACTTACATTTGTTGACTTCTATAGTGTATGGTGTTATTTCTTGTCTTGTATGTTATACGGTAAGAATCATGTGATCGTATGATATTTCAGACTTTCAGACTGTGTAATGTCTGGCAGTTTAACCTCAGACACTATTTCCTGCATTGGCAGTTAGCATTGTTCTAGAAATTACGTGGCATTACTCAACCCCATACAGATGCAAAGGTGTGACCAACCCTAATTTTAAAAAAAATTCAGTATGCACAACAATTATACTTCTATAAAACTATTACAGAGGCAGCAAAATCAAGTTCAGACAGTTTGTTCTGCAGTGCTTTTGTCACATGATGTTCACTCTGTTACAGCATCCAATCCAGGAAGGATGAGTGCGAAGACAAAGAAAAAGACTCGGTGAGTTGCACTTTTGTCTGTCTCTCATTTTCATATTCTGACTAATGACAGGCAGAAGCAGACCACAAACCAACATCATATCAAATTTAACTGTGTTCTGTTTTTTTATGTTTGACCTTTCTACATTATTGCTGGATCTATGTCACATTAACGATTTGATTTGACAATGATATTGACCATATCATTGTCAAATCATCAGAATTTACAATGAAGGATGGCATAGTGAGAGAAATGGGCAATGATACATGCATTAGTAGTGTTTGTCAACCCTGTCTTGTGAACGCAACAAATGAAGAACAGCATGTGATACAAACTTACTTGAAAGGGTCATCCTGCTGAGCAGGTTTGAGAGATAAACACTTAAGAAAAGTATTGAATGTGCAATGACATGCAAAATAATAAATAATGACTTGAAACCATTAGTGTAACTAATAAGACTGAGATATGTCTCATATTTATACTACTTGTTGGCATAGAATATGCTTGATTAATACATTATTTGAGTTATTTGGATGACTGATTATAAATGACACAACCACTTACAAAACCTTATACATAGGATTTTTATTATTATATTATTAACATTATTTTATTATTATTTTTTCTATTCATTAATTCAACAATTTGTAACTAGATACCTCTTAATGCTGTAAGATTCAAAATTCATGTTAACACAGTCAGGTGGACGTTAGGTAGAGCAAATGTCTTTTTTAATTCCTTGTGTATAAGAAAGCAAAGTCACATACGATATAGTTGTTGACATTATCGCTCTGAATCCATTTTACTGGCCAACAAGAATCTACTTTTAGTAAAGCACTTAATCTTCATGGATAAATATATACGTCAAATATTTGAACTTGAGTCTAATTCCAGCTCTTCCTATCGCAGTTGGTTTATAAGGACTTACCCTGTGTTGATTTGAATTTTAACTCTCTTTACTCCTCCTGCTTTATTTAGAAAGTCCTTCGGGGCAACAGCACCGCCGTTCATTGACTACCTGAAAGATATTCTGCGTCGATATCCAGATGGTGGTCAAATTTTGAAGGTTGGTACAATGGACCTCAAATAGTGGTTATAATAATTACTTTATATATCTATAACTGTAATTAAGACATAACCCACTAATTTGTAAGTCCATTTCTTTTGGTATAACCAAATTCTATGGTATGGTATAGTTGTTAAACTTTTTTTTAAAAATCTTAAAAGCAGGTGATATTTCATTTAGGTGTGTCACTTCTAAGAAAGTCCAGTTGCTTTGATCACCAAGCACAGTATGATAAATAAATATAAATAATAAATATGATAAAGGGTGCGGTTCCTGACTTAACAGGTTCAACTAACGTGATTGGAGTTTGGCACAGTGGGAGCAGTGCAAAGGAACATGGGAATCTTTGAGTGTTAACTTTGGTTTGCCACTCCTAGTTAATGGTTTTTGTTTTTTATAAATGTCAACAGGAGCTGATTCAAAATGCAGATGACGCTCAAGCCACAGAAGTGGTTTTCATCCATGATGAGAGAAGCTATGGGACTGAGAGCCTTTGGAGTGATGAATTGGGAGAATACCAAGGTATGCAGGATATTCAGAGAATAGTAATGTTCTATGGTCATTATCAGTCGTATTTTTCAATAAAAATATGTATCAAAAAATTGATAAATAGAGAAAATACGAGGTAGCCCAATGACACAGTTTCTTAGTCTATCTCCCTGTGTTTTGGAGTTTGTATGCTCTGCTTGTTTCCTCCCATAGTCCAGCTTGGTTAAGAGAGCATGTGTGTAATATAAACTTATTTTCGTTCTCATGATCACTTGATAAGATGGCATTGTAATGCAGTCTCTCTGATATATGTCGCTGGTTCTTTGGCTTATTTTTTTCTTTTTTGCAAAGGTCCTGCTCTCTACGCCTATAACAATGCAGCGTTCACTGATGACGACTGGAATGGGATTCAGATGGCAGGGAGGAGTGTCAAGCGCAATGATCCAAACAAAGTCGGGAGGTTTGGAATCGGCTTCAACTCTGTTTACCACATAACAGGTGAAACTATGTACATTACCACACAAATACCCAATAGTCTCAGTTTAGGTTTTAATTTAAATGCATGGTGAACTAATCAGACAATATTCGTTTTACTTTATTCACAGATTTGCCAGGCATATTCAGTTCAGGGCATCTGGGCATCATGGACCCCCAAGAAAAAATATTTGGTCAAAAAGAGGCAGGTTTTTGGTGGTCTTTGACAGATCAAGAAGACCAAGGAACTCTGACCTCTATGTATGATCAGTTCCAACCCTTTCGAGACATAGTTTCGCTTGTAAGCAGACAAGAATGGTCAAAGGTCGTCATGGAGGATAAGCACTTTGACGGGACGATTTTCCGATTCCCATTGCGCAACAAAGCATCAGATATTTCAGATAATCTGTATGACTCTGATAAGGTGGTTGATCTCTTTGATAGCTTCATTGCCGATGCAGACTTGAGTCTCCTATTCCTGAAAAACGTGACCTCTGTGTCCTTGATACATATTAATGTACATGGCACTGTTAACATCAGACTTGAAGTGAAATCGTCAGTTCACACAGATGTCATTTTGAAGTCAGAAGATGAGTCGATCACTGAAGGTTCAACAAGGTTCAAATCGATAACCCTCAGCTCAAAAGACCATAGAGAAACAAAGTGGCTGTTGACAACCTGTACCATGAAAGAAGGCAATGTAGAAAATATCGATTCACTCGCAAAAAAGTTGAGCTTTTTCCCACAAGTTGACTTGGCATTCCCTTGTGGTGAGACTAGAGGCTGTAGTGAAAGTAGACTGTGCTGCTTCCTCCCCCTCCCAAACAATGAATCCAACAAGACAGGACTCCCAGTTTATGTCAACGCATGCTTTGGCCTCACAGACAACAGAAGACACATCAAGTGGCAAGAGGAAGACCAGAAACATGATGAACATGCAGTCTGGAATGAATTGCTGATGAAGGAGGTGCTCCCACAGGCATACCTCATGATCATTCAAGATGCTATCAAACTTGCCCAAGAATCCATTCTGCCTGTCTCCTCCGTGTACGATCTGTGGCCAGATATCACCCAGATAAAGCACAAAGACAAATGGTACACTGTTGCCCTGAATGCTCTTCAACACTTGTTCAGACAGAATGTGGCTGTCCTCTCTCTTGCCAAAGATGAAACATTGTTTATCACTCCAGCAGAAGCTGTGTTCCCCTGTAATGGTCCAACAAGCCCTGACATATTGGCCGCCATTAAAAGGACTTTGGTTTCCTGTGGAGAAAATCTTGTCACTTTACCAGATAGTGTTGCAAGAGCTATGAAGGAAGCCTATCCAGACTTCAGCACCCTGAAACATGTGACTCCAACTTTCCTAAGGGATATTCTCCGCAGGTTTGGCGTGCACATCGTGTCTAAAGATGACAAACTGTCTCTTTTGGAGTACATTTTGAGTGATGGCAAATACAGAGAACTCGAGGGTCTTCAGCTGCTTCCACTCAACGATGGCTCTTTCAGATGTTTCACAAATAGAGAGGAGGACACCGCTCTCATTGACAGCAATGAATTTCCAAGGTAGCATTTTCATTTTTGGCTTTATCCTCTAGATAAAAAATATATTACTGCTAAAGGTGTTTTACTATTAGAAGTGCATTTGGTTTTAAATATAGTTTTTCATGACCACAAGCAAGCCAATCACCATTCATCACTGTTAATACAGTATAATCACTACTAATATACTGTCCTCGCAATGAGTAACGCTTTCAAAGCTAGACAGTTAGCTTACACTTGATGTCCTTCAAAAACTACAAGTCGTGACTTTTCTTATTGAAATTGAGGAAGCACCAATTTATTTTGTAAAACTGAAACAAAGTACAAAACATAACAAAAATTAGGATATACTAAGACAGCTTAGCAAGACACAAATCAAAGAAAAAATGCAGCACCACATGGCAAGCAGGCTACCTAGTGCCTCACAGGCATGCTAATCATTAATTAAATTACACATGGACCACTTTAGGATTAAACAAATATAGCAAACACACATTTATAATAAAGATATTGAAAACAAACACTTATGGACAAATAGTGTCCAAGGCAGCAACATGTAGAGAAAATAGCTGCAGCAAACTCAGTCGCCTGCTCTGCCACTATTGGGGTCATTATTCTACACCACCAACCAATAGGTGGCACTGCAGTGCAGTAAAATCTATTCAGTAATTTCTAAATGCATTCAACAGACAGCAGAACAATTAATTAATGAGCGAAATGTAGACCAAACAATGTGATGGGTGCCTACGTTCATAGCCAGCTGTAGGCTGTAAACAACAACTTCAGCTTTGTAACAGGTGATGAATAGATCATGATAATGATTGTTTGAAAGTGTTCTGTAGGGGAGATGCAGAGTTTGGTAATAATTTACTGTGATTTGTCATTACAAAGGACCCCTTTCACATTAAACATTTGATGCACTGTTAATATAGAAATATTGTTTAGTGCACTTCTAACTATGATATTATGATAACGTAAATACTGTAAATACTGGGCCCACATCCCAGTCTCAAATGCTCTGATTATACATGCATTTCAGTTTTCATTCATTCAAGAATATATTTTGTTCCAGACCATAAAAAGCACCACAAATGTGGCTCAGTTTTTCAGGAATGTTGTACTTTGACTTTATTCTTAACAGACTATATCGAACCAATTAACATAAATTAGAATTAATTACTGTAATTTAAAGCGAGGTGTATCATATTACTGTAGGTTAACATACAGGCATTTGTTCACCAAATCCAATCCTAGGACCATTACTACTGATCAGTTCATGCTTCCTTTCTTCAGTAAATTATTTGACAATTGCTACTTTTTTATCTGTTAGATTGGATTTAGATTTAAATATAAATATATATATATATATATATATATATATATATATATATATATATATTAATATATTATAATATTTTGGGGCACTTAATGTACACTAAAATGATATGCAAATGTTCTTATTTTTGCTTCATGCACAATGAACAAATTTATCTTTTTTGCAGAGCCCTGCTACCATGCTGCAAACAACTCTTCATCCCAGATGACCTTAGTCCAGTCTGCAATAGCCACCTGAAAGAACTGGCCAGAAAAAGTAGGAATGTCATAAACATTTTCAACATATTTTAGCAGTAATTTAAAGGTTATTTGTCATCTACATGTTTTTACACTACATATGTCTATATTTTTCAGATTTATTCAAGGTCATCAACATTGATGCAGACCAGGTGGCTGAACATACAAGAAGATATCTGCCACAGGACTGGAAGAAGATGAGGACGGGGCTTGTTAACTGGGACATCAGCAACAGTCAACATCCACCGTTAGACTGGCTGCAAGAATTCTGGAAATTTCTCAACACTCACTTCAAAGAGTTAAGTAATTTCACTGGACTACCTTTAATACCAGTCAGTCCCCTGTCTGACAGTCAGCCTGTATCACTAGCAAGACTACAGCAGAACACAACCCTCATTTTTGAGAAAAGCAAGCAGATTCAGTTGCCAGAACAGATAGCTCAGTTGGTGGACAAAGTTGGTGGCACAGTGGTGAGAGGAAACGAGTGGCTCAAGCATGAAGACCTAGATTCTTTTGTGCTGTGCCCATCTCCAAGAAGTGTCATGAATGTCTTGGTGAATTTAGATTCTCAGGACCTCATCAGAGAACTCAAGACTGTCTCTCAGAGAGAACGAGAAGAGCTGAAAGTTTATCTTTCTCGTCTGGATCGTCTCTCAGTCAGTGAGAAAGAGTTACTCTCAAAGTTGCCTCTGTTTCAAACCATGAAAGGAACTTGTGTTGCAGTTCAATCAAAACAGGCTGTGCTTCTGATTTCTGGTCTAACAGTGCCAACAGAGTTCCCTATGCCTGATTCAGTTGTGCAATGTGCAACTGAGGCTGATCACAGACTGTTACAGCTGCTCAAAGTTAATCTCCTGGACACAGCTGAAGCAGCCAATCTCCTCATTGAATCTATTGAAAGTGGGGCTTGCAAAAAAGAAGACACTGAGAAAATCATGATTTGGATTTTACAACATGGTAACATCCTTTTCTCTCAAAATCAGACTTTGAAATGCAAATGTAAGGACTTGAGCTTCATTGAAGTTAATGGAAAGCTAAAAAAGATCTCAAGCTTTTTCGATCCAACAATTGAAACTTTTAAAATCATTTTTGAGTCAGACTTCTTCCCACCATCTTTGTACACTCAAACATCACAGATGCTCAAAAGTCTAACAGAACTTGGATTGCTAAGTAAAGAAGTAGATGTGTCACCTGAGCACTTGTTGCGTGCCGCCACACTGATTGACCAACTGGATGTTGACTCTCAAACTGAGGCTATGAAAAGAGCTCAGGTGCTCCTGAAAATGTTGGACATGAATGATCTACTGTCAAAGTTTTCTCAAGACCAGCTCCATTGCCTCAAAATGCTAAAATGGGTCCCATGTGCTAAATCCAGTAAGGAGAAAAAACACTGCAATGACAAATCTCAGAAAAGTTGTTTCTTCTGTCCAGAAGAAATAAGAGATTTTATGTATGAGGACATTGTTGGGCATGTAATGCCTCTGGTGAACTGCTCTGGACAGTTCAGTGACAGGGTTACCAGCAAACTTGGTCTCAAACGCCCACCCCCACCTGACAAAGTGATAGAAAATTTGTCAGTCTTGACAACAAAAGCAGAAACAATGGCAGATCCTGACACAAATGGAGATTTCAAAAGGAAGTTGCGTAGCATTTACGAACACATGCAAAACCACATCTCTGAATTTGCAACAATAATGAACAAAGACACACGCTGGTTGTGGTGTCACAATCAATTTGTATCACCACAGGAACTAGTTCTAGACTACCCATGTAATCTAGATCTGAGCTCTTACATTAGGAAGGTGCCAGATGAATTTCGGCAATACAAGACATTACTCCAAAAGTTTGGCCTGAGAACATCACTTTCAGATGAAGAAACTGTTGGCATTCTTCATTCTGTCCAGCAAACCATTGAAGAAAGGCAACAGCCATTTGCAACTTCCTCTGAGATAAAAGTGTCAATAGAAATACTTAACTGGCTGTTGAGAGAGAAGAAGAAAGTTCAGGATGATATCCCAGTTCCAGTCCTCATAGGGGATGAACACTATACCCTTAAGCCACTGTCAACGGCAGTCTTCTGTGATGTAAGCAAAAATGGGTTGCATGAGTTTGAGTACAACCAAGAGAAAATGTACATCTTACATGAGGAAATACCAAAAGCAACGGCTGAATGGTTGAACGTCCAGTTTCTCAGTACCTACATCCTCGATCCAGAGTTAGTGGGAATAGAACAGTGTGGACAATCTGAACCGATAACAACCAGGATTAAAAACATACTTAAAGAGTATGATGAAGAAAGTGACATCTTCAAAGAGCTCATTCAAAATGCAGAGGATGCTGGGGCAAAAGCCTGCAAATTCATGGTGGATTTCAGAGTGCACAAAGACGCCCCTGAAAGTCTCATTGACCCTGACATGACTCTTTGTCAGGGACCCTGTCTTTGGGCATTTAATAATGAGCAGTTCACGGCTGAGGATTGGAAAAATATTGTCAGAGTTGGCTCTGCCTCGAAGGAAAACAAAAGGGAGAAAATTGGAAAGTTTGGACTTGGTTTCAATACTGTGTACCATGTGACAGATGTCCCCTCTATACTCAGTGGGAACGGTCTTCTCATACTTGATCCAAATGTAACTCACCTTAAGAAGCACATCAAACATAAAACAAATCCTGGAATCAAGCTGAATCTTTCCCGGCAGCGACTTTTTCATTGTTTCCCTGGTCAGTTTGGACCATATGAACGCATTTTCGATTGTAATTTCACCAAACAAAGTCCCTGTGCACCCTATCCAGGCACCCTGATCAAACTACCTTTCCGAACTGAAGAAGAGTCTCTTAAGTCAGAAATAAGCACAAAAGTATATCACAAACATGACATCATCACTTTTCAACAGCACTTTACTGAGAATTCACAAAATCACCTGCTGTTTCTGAAGAACATCAATACATTATCTCTGCAAAGTCTCTCAAAAGATGCATCAACTCCACCAAGGGATGACGAAATAGCAAACATCCTCACTGTTTCCAAAACCACTCTGAGTACAGTGCCGATTCCTGGTAAAACCAATGTATCAAAGCAGTGTCAGGCTGAGAAATTACTGATGAAACTTGATGGAAAATGCAAAGAGGTCATTGACAGCTGCACAGTCAGCATTGTCCAAATAACCAGTCAACAATCTGGTGTTCCTGAAGTCCAGTCCTGGCTCCTGTACAATTGCTTTGGGACACAACAGTCTTTGAAAATGGCCCTTCAAGAAAACAAGCAAGCCAAGTTCTCTTTGCCAATTGGGGGGGTTGCTGTGCCTTTGCAAAACAGTTCGGAAACTGTGAAACTGGCCTCATTACAAAAAAATCTTGTTGGACAGGCATTTTGCTTCCTCCCTCTTTCCATTCATACAGGTCTTCCAGTCAATGTAAATGGAACATTTGCTGTGACGAGCAACCGAAAAGGTCTGTGGGAGAGTGGAGTGAAACATGACTGGAACAAAGCCCTTCTTCAGGATCCTGTAGTGACAGCATATATCACTGTACTCTTGGTACTAAAGACAATGTCTGAAAACAAGCAACCGGGAACCTACAATTACCACACCTTTTGGCCTGATAGAGAGAAAGTGAGTGATGCTTTCAAGCCTTTGGTGGATGCATTTTATTCCACCATTGCCCAGGATCACGTTGGTCCAGTCCTCTTTAGTGATGGAGAACATTGGTGCTCAATGGACAGTGCCATATTTCTAGATGCAAGCATTGGAGAGGATAAAGACATCAGTACACTTGCAGTGCAGGTGTGCAAGAAACATGCAAAAGCACCCAACTATGTTGTTCCTCTTCCGCTGTGGTTGAGAAATAGCTTCAAACAGGCTGGCCTAGAAAAGGTTTTACAGAACAGAACATGGAACTGGGAGAAGTTTTATCAAGAAGTAGTGTTTAACAACCTTGATACCATGGACCCTCAGAGTAGAGATACTCTTGTGCTGCATGCTATTGACCTTAACAAAAAAGAAATTGACAATCTACTGGTCTCCTATCCATGCATCCCCACAAAAGGTGGACAGCTCCAGTATATCAAGAAACTTGTGAGTCCGACTGGGAAAGTGGCCTGTCTTTTTGAACCAGAAGAGGGACGCTTGCTTGGTGGTACCAAAAATGACTTTTGTTCCCCAAAAAGAATTCAACGCTTGCAGGGACTTGGAATGGCAAATGATCTTCTCCCACTGGAAGACATCACAAAGAAAGCAGGCACAATTACCAAAACCTGGAGCACTGATAAAAAGAAAGCATATGTGCATTTGAAGCGCCTTCTTGAACTCATGAAGAATCACATACATGACAAAGACTCTCCCCACTGGAAAACACTGAGAATGACTACATTTCTCCCAGCATTTTACCCTGGTGACACAAAAATGGAAAGAAATGTAACACTTAGAAGACCCACTGATATTTTTAGTGACAAATGCTCCCTACTTGTTAACATGACAGAACCCGTGCTGGATCATACCAACCTGAAAGTACACAACACTGATCCAGTCCTACAGATTCTGGGAGTTCATGACAGTCTAAGGCCTGAGACAGTGCTTCACCAGCTGCAAGCAGCATGTAAGCAATCTCAACTCATTGATGGATCCATTCTTCACAAAATAGCATATGAATGCTACAAGTTTCTGGATGACTGGCTCATTGAGTCTGAGGATTCCAGTTTCATTTCACAGAGGGCAAGTTCATTCCCATTCATTCTTGTTGGCAGTACATTTGTGAATGTGAATCGTGTAGCAGAATATGAGCAATTTGAAGCAAAACCCCATCTCTATGTACTTCCACCAGGCTTCACTAAGTTCACAAGGCTTTGGAAAAGTGTAGGTGTTGAAAAGTGTTTCACAATCAGTCAGTTCCTAACTGTGCTCAAAGAATTGCACTCTAAACATGGCAACAAGCCCCTGCCAAAGAATGATCTATCGCTTTGCCTCACAATCTTAGACAGAGGGATATACAAGACCAATGAGGAAATGACAAGTGACTGTTTGATACCCAACATACATGGTGTATTACAACCTGCAAGTAAAATGTTTTACAATGACAGCCCATGGATGCCAGTCGCTTCAAGTATCACATTATGCCACGAGAATATTGCACGTGTTACAGCTTGCTACTTTGGTATCAAAACTACCAGGCATCATACTTTGGATAAAAATGAAGTAAATATGGAGAACATTTCACCATTTGCTTTTGAGTTTGAACAGCATGAACAACTACCTGTTCGAATTAACAACATAATTAAGGACTATCCATCAAAGAAGGATATCCTTAAAGAGCTTATCCAAAATGCTGATGATGCAGAAGCAACAGAAATTCACTTTGTTTGGGACAAACGGCAGCATGGCAAAGAAAAAACATTTGGAGAGAAATGGAACCATCTGCAGGGTCCAGCACTGTGTGTGTTCAACAATAAAGTGTTTTCTGACGCTGACCTAGCTGGCATTCAACAGCTGGGAGAAGGAGGAAAGCGCAATTCTCCAGGGAAGACAGGAAAATATGGAGTGGGATTTAACTCTGTTTACCATCTCACTGATTGCCCCTCAATCCTCACTGAAGATAAAACACTCTGCATTTCTGATCCCAATCGAGAATACATTGAAAGTCAATCAGACAAACCACGAGCTGGCATTGGCTATAACCTGGTTGAAACGTTTAAGAACATGTACATGGATGTCTACCAATCCTTTCTTCCTGACAAATTTCCTCTGAAAGAAGGCACCATGTTCAGATTACCTCTAAGGATGGGTGATATGGCAAACATCTCTAAAATATCAAAGCAGGAAGTCACTGACCATGACATGATTGAACTATGCTCTGCCCTCTCTGAAGATCCTGAAGGACTAATTCTGTTTCTGAAACACATCAACAAAATACAAGTCCATGAAATCAATGAACATTCAGGGGAACTCAAAACTATCTTCATGGCTGAAAAAAGTGTACCACAGACAAGCAGAGGAAGAAAAGATGACTTTGTAAAATGTCAACAAAATGCCCTACAAGCTGACCAGCCAATATTGCCACAAACGGCCATCTATGCAACCACAATTTCAACCTCAGATAAAAGACAAACTAAGTGGATCATTGCAGAACAGTTTGGCTCATTCAGAAACAGTGGTGAAAGAGAAATAACTCTATCAGACAAACTTCCCCAAGCAGCAATAGCAGCGTGTGTGAGCTGCAGCTCTAGCTGTATAGATTTCACTGGAAAAGCCTTTTGTTCACTTCCTTTGCCAGGTGAAACGGGGCTGCCAGTGCATGTCAATGCAAACTTTGAAGTAGATTCTGCCAGGAGAGGTCTTTGGAAGCAAGATGGGCAAAGTCTAAAATCTAACTGGAATGAATCTTTGAAACAGAATGTTATTGCTCCACTGTATGCCGATCTCCTTCATTTCATCAGCAGTAACACTGCAAAAAAGAAAGTCTCTTCTCTTGAGATTGAGTCATACTTTAGGAGCACATACTTGTGTTTTTGGCCAACTGTGTCTGAAAATATTGGTCAGGACTGGCATGAAATGATACATGAGGTATACAAATCAATCCACGAAAGAGGCCTTAATGTGATTCCAGTGTTGAGGAGTTCAGTACGTGTAATTGGAAACGTAAAACTTAAGGAGTACTCTTTTGACCGTTGTAATGTCAGAGAAACTGAATCAACTAAGGCACCTTACCTGACACACTCAGCAACTGACAAGATTAATCCCATTTTAGAAGATCTTGGAATGACATTGGTTCCCTTTTCCACAAAAATGAAACAAGTTTGGGAGAGTTTCAAATCTGCTGGCATTGAAGTAAAAGATGTGAATCCTTCAACTGTGCAGACATTCCTAAGAGAAAAACCCCTCAATGATCCAAAACAAACAGATAAGGGTTTACCCCTGAACATAACTGCCACTCTGATCAGAGATGAAACAAGATGTTCAGAGCTCTTGAGTTTCTGCCTCAAAGACTTTAAAGAAAGCTTTAAAGAAAGAAAGAAAGAAAAGGTCACTGAGGTCGATTACAGTCTACTCAATGGGCTTCCACTTCTTCTCACAAAAGATAAAGTTTTGAGAGTGTTTGACACCAAGTCTCCCAAGCTGATATCAGTATATGAAGATCTATTCTGTGGCTTCGAGCAAGAATTTGCAGATTTTCAGACAAACAAAGAACACATTAAGGTTCAACAAACATTCAATATTGTTAAACAATTGACAGTTGAGTGTGCAGCAAAATATCTGAAGCCCATATTTCAGAAACTTCTTCAGGACAGTGAAGTTGATCCATGCACTGGCCTTCATGTCCCAAACAAGGGAACATTGAAGTGGTTGAAATTACTGTGGAAGTTCTTAACAAGTCAAATTAAATCTGCTGCACCTAGTACTGACCAAAGAACTGAACAAAGTCTGACATTAAGTGATGTGAGGCACCTCTTCAGTGACTTCTGCATTTTACCAGTTCTGTGTCCAAGGTTAAACAACAAGCACCTTCTGCAAACAATGAAAGACATGCCAAGTGTGATTAACTTGGCCTCAGAAAAGGACATATCAAGCATCCTCTTTAAACTTGGTTTTATGAGGCTTGACAGTGCATTCTTTCGTGAAATACATGTAGACCGACTTGTACCTTCACCTCTACAGGCTGAACTTATGGATGTGAATCATAAAAGCTCTGTGTTGGACCAGGTCTACAACATTGACCACTCAGAGTTTCCCAAGCTTGACAGAGATGAAAAGAAAGAGCTTCAGCGTTTCCTACAAGATGGAGTATCAAAGTCTGAAGACAAACAAGAGTATCAGAGAAAATTCAAATCCTTACCATTATTTGAAACAATACATGGCAATCATGTGAGGATTGATGGACCTAAAGAGGTGTTTATCCTCAACAGTGACTATGCAGTGACAATGGCAAATTTGTTTACTCTGACTGACAGCAACAACATTTTTCTCCAGTACAATCCAGAGAACATCATGCTGTCAGAAATATTGAAGATTCAAATCCTGAATGATTTGGAGTATTTCATGAAGTTCATTCTGCCTGTTGTACACACACTCACAGAGAGTCAGCTGCTTCAATGCCTCAAACTGTTACTGACTCTCAATTTTTCTCAGTATAAGGACAAAATCATCTCCTCATTGAAGACAGTGAAATTGATTTGCAGTTCTCAAGGCAGATTGGAGATGGCATCATACTACTTTGATGAGAGTGTCAAGCTATACAAGAAAATGTTGCCCCAAGAGAGATTTGTGCCTGCAAGATTTTGGGAAGAGTTGTGCGAAGGAAATCAAGAAACAACAAGACAAACAAAACAGTTACTCAAAGAACTTGGAATGAAGCATGTTGTGTCAAACAATGACATAATAGATTTTGCACACCAGTTAGAATCAGAAGCAAAAGTAAACGGCAATTTTGAAGAATTGAAAAAGAAGTCATCATTAATTTTCACATCAGCCTTAAAAATAGCCGACAAAAACAAAGACGGAAATTTGCTGGAGAAAATAGCTGACATCAAGTTCATTTTTCCTGCGGAAATTCGAAAAGACCTGTGCAACTATCACCAGCCATTTGCTGCTGAGAAAACTGCTGTTCAAATCAGAGGATCATTGATTGGAAATTACACAAAGCATCAAGAACTGATTTGGTCTTCAATGCCAATTATAGATCTACCAGTGTATACAATGACGCTCCTCAAAATGATGGAAAATGCAGGAGCTCATGCAAAACCACCTTCACACTGTGTAACCAGAAACATGAGCAACATCTGTCAGTCACCCTGTAGAACTGAGCAGTTGATCAAAACCCGTGCAAGTGTGTTTCGAAATTCATATGACTACCTGCATGATAATGGCTTTGAAGCCCAACCCCTGGCTGGTCTTCCTGTTGTGTTGGTTGAAAAAGACACAGAACTTGTGAAGACCGATGATGTGTGTCTCCACCTCTCCCATAGCCTAGAGTTCCGACCATATTTGTACACCATTTCTCTGGAGGGTCTCAGGTTCACAGAGTTTTTCAGGAAAATTGGTGTAATGGAGAAACCTACTGCAGTGCAGTATTGTAATGTTCTGGCAGCAGTTTATAATGATTCGTGTGATAAATCACAACTACATCTAAATCAACAGACAACTGTGAAACGTGCTGTTCAGCAGTTTTTTCAGCTCATCAAAACTCCAGATAACCTGTCCCTTGTTGATGATGTAAAGACTTTGTATCTTCCTGCAGTAGATGGTAAATTATACCCATCATGCTCACTCTACTACAATGACACAGTGTTTGAAGTCAAAAGATTAGAAGATGCACTGGAGAACAAGTACCTGTTGCTTGAAAAGCTCAGTAAATGTCATTTGGATACTGACATCTATGAGCATCATCGGTTGCTGCAATTGCTGCCTCAGAAATTCAAGCCTAAAATGTTGTCTCAATTCACTGAGGAGAAAGTAGTGGAATCACACATGCAGCTTTGTGAGTTTGAGACTCGCTGTGAATTTAGTAGATTTTTTGACAAACCTCTCTCCTCACCAGCATTTAGACATGGACTAATTTGCCTTATCAGAGAGCCGTCTAACGGAAAAATAACAGAAGAGGATGCCATTGACATATGGAAGAAGAGTTTTGGTAGTATTCAGATTGTCTGCTGCAAAAACCTGCAAAAAGAGCTTTGGGTGGAGAATCGGCCACTACACAAAACTGCAACTAAAACTGATGTTTTTGTCCAACGAGAACAACAAGGTTGCATCTTTTACTTGAAACACTACAACAACATGGTTTACAAGGTGATTAATGGCATTACTATGACGTTGACAAAGGAGATTAATGCTCTTTTAGGCAACAGAATTACATCAGCTCACCTCCCAGTCCTTGGGCAACTTCTCACGTGTGACAGTCTGGAAGATGTTCAGAAAATTCTGGCTGATAATGGGATCCATGACAGTGCTGAATCTGGGAGCTTCCTTTACAATCCAATAGCTCCGGGGACAGATATTCCAGAGGAATGGCATGATTGCTTAGACATGGACCCCCTCAATAACTTTGAAGAGGGAGAGTATGTTGGCTACAGCAAGAACAACAACAGTGAGTACATTTATGCAGTTATTGTTGAAGAACTGCCTGGGCACTCTGGACCATATTTAAGGCGATACAAAATTGAAATTGGAGAAGATGAGCCAACTGAAGTTAGTTGTCTTGACCTGTATCAGTTTAAACGACAAAAGAAACCAAAAGCTGAAGGGAAGTCTTGCACATCTGCTGAAGCTCCTTGCATGGAGCTGGAGCCACTAGCAGGAGCTGTGCCACATTCAACCGAACCATCAACTTCAAGGCCCTCATCCACGAGATCCTCACCAACCTCTATTGATGAAGCTAAAAGGGAAATTGACAAATGTTTGGCAGAGATCTGGCCACTTCCTGAGAACGAGAGGCTTAAGGCCATCAAAAGACTGTACCTGAGATGGCATCCTGACAAAAACCCTGATTACCACCTTCTGGCCACTGAGGCATTCAAATACTTGCAGAATCGAATTAATGAGCTCAACAATGGCCAACGCAGTGGCAGAACTGCAAGCCCATCCCATTCAAGGGGAAGCTCACATTTCAGAGACTTCTATCAGCAATGGAATCAGGAGGCCAGGCAACACAGAGATGGTCGAGAGAGATTCTCTAGAGCCCACCATTCCTACAACTTTTGGACCCATAACGAGAATGTTCCGAGACCAAACAGAGAGGAGGCCCAGCGTTGGTGTAGGCAGGCCCGCTGTGATCTCAATGCAGCCTACAAAGACACTGGTGGGGGGAGCACAGAGTGGTGTCTGTTCAAAGTCCATCAAGCAGTGGAAAAGTCTCTCATAGCTGCAGAGTATAGAAGACATGGTCAACATTCGACCAGCAGATCCATTTCAGCTATAGCTTCACGGGTTTCCCTTTACAACGCCCAACTAAGAGATCTGCCTCAAATTGTGGAATATCTAAAGTTGCTGGGAGTGGACGCCAAAAATACTCAGTATCCTGACTGCCATCCATTTCCCCATATTCCAAATGGACAGTTCAAATCAGAGAATGAAATGTTAGCACTGAACAAGGCATCTGAGCTTCTCAGTAAAGTAGAGGCATATGTGAATTAGAGGTTCAAGACAAGCAAACATGTCATGTTGAGTCAATTTAAGATTTTTGTTAAAAAGCTTTTAGCCATATTGTGATATTGAAACATTACTATAAACAAAACGACCACATGATCTGTTTAACAGGACAAACAGAGTATGACTACGTTATGAATACTCTGAAATGAAAGTTTATTTTATTTATGACTCTTTGCTGGAGAACATATATCCGTATCCATATATCCATACAAGATCCATATATCATTGTTATGAAAATGTAAATATCATTTTGTGCATTGTTGGACCAATATCATCACCCATGACTTTATGAAAAAACATATATCAAAGTTGTTGTTTTTTTTACATTTATAACTATTCATTAAGGACCAATATAATCACTGTATGACTTTGTTATGACTTTGAATTACTTTTTCTATCCTTTGAAGACATCTTAAAGGTTATGTAGAAGAATACTTTGATCAGTGAGGCTGATAGTGATTGTGTATGATGTACAGTATCTCTGAAAACGCATAATCCATTTTTTGTTTTGTTTTTAAATTGGTTGCAACACATCTGTTATATCATGTACTGCCATTAATAAAAGATTATCTTAAATTTGTAAGCTAGAGTAACAAAACTTTTCAGTCATATGGCATCTGCAAAAGATACCTTACTGTTGTACCAAAAATGGCATGAACTTTAAAGATTTAGATTAAGATCAATATAATCACTGTATGACTTTGTTATGAACATGATAATATGAAAGTAAACCTTTATGACTATGACTTTTTTTTCTTCCATGTTTTAAACATTTATAACTACTTATTAGGGACCAATATCGTCACCCATGACTTTATGAAAATGAAAATATTAAAAGGTTTTTTTTTGCAATGTTTATAACTATTCATTAAGGGCCAATATAGTTACTTTACTTTGTTATGAAAATATTAAAGGTGTTTTTTTTTTTTTGGTTTGTTTGCAAACATTTTTAACTATTCATTTGGGACCGATATAGTTAGTGTATGATTTTGTCATGAAAATGCAAATATGAATTGTTGTAATGTTGTAACTACTACTTACTGAGAATTGTAATAATCACTCTAAATGAGAAAATAAATCATGAAATTAAATCAATGATGAAATTGCAATTCCTGTTTCATATTTTTATATGTATGACTATTTTTATATCCAGTAGACACCCTATGACTGTATGAATCTGGATTTAGAATTACTTTTTCTGTACTTTGAAGACATCTTAAAGGTTATGTAGAAGAATACTTTGATCAGTGAGGCATTTGATAGTGATTGTGTATGATGTACAGTATCTCTGAAAAAGCATAATCTATTTTTTGTTTTGTTTTTAAATTGGTTGCAACACATCTGTTATATCATGTACTGCCATTAATAAAAGATTATCTTAAATTTGTAAGCTAGAGTAACAAAAAATTTTCAGTCATATGGCATCTGCAAAAGATACCTTACTGTTGTTGTACCACAAATGGCATGAACTTTAAAGAGTTAGATTAAGATTTAAGATTTAAGTTTTTTTGTATTTAATCCTAACCAAGTAATTTAGGTGCCTAAACGTAACATAACCATTTTGAAGGTGTCATATAGAGCTGTGCACCTGCAGATAGACCTAGTCAGGTTCTCATTCAGCATTTCTTTCAATGGTTGTGATGAAAAAACGTTACTGGGATTTACTGCTTACATATTTGAAGACAAGTGAGCATCCACTTACTGAAAGACACTAAAAACTTCATAATTTACTTTGTGAGCACAGAAAAAACTTTAAAGGTCCAGTGTGTAGAATTTAGTGGCACATAGCAGTGAAGTTGCAGATTGCAACCAAATTAATACTCCCTCAAATCTCACCCTCTTCTTCCAAGCGTGTAGGACAAACTCTGGCTGCAAAAATCGCATTAAAAGCAAAAGGCCGTATCTAGATCAGTGTTTGGTTTGTCTGTTCTGGGCTACTGTACAAAAATGGCGGTTCAACATGGCAGACTCTGTGGAAAAGGACCCGCTCTCACTGTAGATCTAAAGGGTTTATTTTAAGACAACAAAAACACAGCAATTCTTAAACTTAGGTTATTGTACACTAATGGAAACACACTTATGAATATTGTATTCGTATTCCTGCACAGAAATACTCCTAAATATTACACACTGGACCTTTAAGCGTGGGTATTCACATCACTAACTTGGTTTCAACACTCATTTTTTGGGTGGCTGGTTTAGTAATTGGAGGGTTGTCAGTTCAATTTCCGACTCCTACAGTTCAGTTGAAGTGTGCTGAACCTCAGACTGCTCCCGATGGCTGTGGGGAAAGCTGTGTTCCAAGTGTGGGTGTTTAGCTATTAGCATAGTTACAAATGCCACTTGGATTTTGAATTAAGTTTTCTTACCTCTGCAACAAAACCCACAAGTTCCAGTTTCACTTCCGTCACCCAGAATATTGGACACATCTTTGTGGTTTTTACTATGAGCTGAAACTAAATATGTTAACTGAGGCCTCAGACTGTAGCATTCAAAACAAATATTTAAGAAAAAAAACTTAAAATATTCTTATTAAACAGGACACCTGGATATTCAGTTACCAGTGAAGACAAACATTTCAAGTTAAAAGGACTTTTTTATTCATTAAGAAATCATGTTATGAAAATAATGACAACTAACCATATATCAGACAAATGTATCTTTCCATATGTTAACAACAAAAGTTTGCTCTGGAGGATGTGACATCTCAGCAGTCACGGGAGCATAACTGTCTTCTCCTTGTGCTCGGAGTGTGCTTCGTGGCCAGTTCCCACTGTACTTTCATACTATAAAAATGTTTACAAGGCTTTTCATGTCTCTTCCCAATGTCCACACATGAGGATAAATTTCAAATAATTTTTATCTGTGAGGGAGAAGTTGACATATATATCAGATTCAGTCTTTGTGTTATGCTTCCTCCTCCATCTATTAATAATTTACACAAAAACCTGTACATACTTACAGCAGGCTGTAGAGCCTGTTTCTGAAGGGATGTGCACATAGAAAATAAGAAGCAACATACAGGGAAGTGGATCTTTACAAAGTCAATGAAATACAGTGGGAGGTTATGGTGTTATGAGCATGTTAGACACTTAACTCATACGGTACATGCAACTAACATTTTTCAACTCTCATTCAATTTTATGGCACTCAAAATGAGGCTATAACATTCTGCATCAAACCCAAATCAGCTACTATTTCTTCCAGTCTTTTGTTATAAAACACACATTCGACACAACTGACAACAGGGACAGACGTTATTAAAAATATTAATGGAGTAAGTGTGTGTTTGTAATGGCTGATAGGATCAAGTATATTCATCTTAGATCAAGACTTTGGGTGCAATAAGAGCAGGATTTACCATACCTAACCTCCATCTGCATATTCCTCCCCTATCCAACAGCTAATAAACTTCACAAAATTAAGTTAAACAGGAGCTGGGATAGGAACAGGCGTCTGAAAAAACACTTAAGGCTTAATTAATATCATTTGGCACGTTGCTAACAGTAAGCAACGATTATATTCCTCGCCATCTCATGTCTTCAAATGATCGGCACTTACTGTCTGCTGTCATTCAGAGCAACATCACTCATATTGCATGTTGTTTAGATAAAACAATAACTATATTACACATTTTAGATTTAGAAAAGAACAAGATTGAGTCAAACCACATTATTTTTTTTCTAAGGTTTCTGTTACTGACACTACAAACTAAAGCACTACAGCTGGAATGAGCAAAAAAAATAAAATAATAACACTAACTGTCTCTCCTCCAACATTTCTGTGTGCTTCTTTGTTGATGCAATAATCTGAAACACAAAAATTAGGGTTCACTTCACAATGTAAGCCATAATCTGCTCCAACAGCTGTAATGACAATGTGAGATCAGAGAGACCATTTCGATGAAAAGCACACGACCTGCAATGACACAGGAGGCTCCATGAACATGAAACATGTTAGAGCTTGATTAACCAGGATTATGGTACTGGTGTTTGTCCTGTTCTATGGCACAAGTGTATGGCAAACACAACTAACATTCACGATTTTGGAGACTGACAAAGTAAAGTATGTTAATGGCACAGTGTAGTATTATACCTTAACCACCTGCTGGACTGCTATCGGGTGTCCTGGGTTTAAGGAGTCAGACGTTATCATACATACAAAACTCACTTCAACAAAATCAGAATGCCCTTTAAAAAATTGTTGAGGCAAGAAATCACAGGGAGAAACAGACATGAGGTTTGTGTCAATCTTATTTGTCTTGGAGCTTCTCTCCATTTTGCTGTGAAGTTTTGCATCCATGTTTCTTTCATATTTCCACTCCATGAGCTGAAAGAAGAGGGCAGCTTGCTTTCTTTCGACAGATGCGTCAATTAAGAGCCTCCGTATTTACTGTCCTGCAGTCTCCTCTTGTGTGATAAGCCATGTGGAGGGGTAACCCTCCTGCAGCAGGGCCCTCACATGTTGTAAGCCACATATATGGGGTCCAGCTGGTCGGCCAGGAATCCGTCTCTGAGGTGCATGCGTTGCTTCTCCCCTCTGGAGTTGATGGGGATGACGCCGGGGTCGACTACCACCACCACCCCTACGATGAGGTAGTGCTCCTCCAGGACAACGTTGGTGACCAGGGCCACCAGGTCCAGGGCCTCCTGCTCTGATCCCTCCAGCTCCACAACCACCACAAGGAGGTTGGTCCAGGTGAACACAGCACTGGTGAGAGGAGGAGGTGGAGACAAATAAAAAAGAAAAAAGAAGTGAGCATACAGTAGTATTTTGAATATGAAATGGTTGATGACTATATGACTATATAATGAATAATTCAAACTGAACAGTGATGAAGTGGTGATCTATAATTGATGTGAATTTCTCACCATTCAGCTATGCTCTTGTGAGAACGGATAACAGAGGTCTCGATGTCAATCGGGTGATACCTCATTCCCCTCAGCTCCAGAGTCTCATCGAGAGAGCCCACCACATAAAGGGCGTCATGGCGCTCTGAGACATGCACACACACAGTCACAGATTTGTCAGTTAATATCTGTCAAAATGTTGACGTAGAAAACATTTTTATACTTTTTTCTAGTTTTCTGTGTTTACACCAAAGACAATTCACTGACTGTACGTTAGTGCAACCCCCCATGATGAGTCTCACCTCCGCTGGCATCGGTCAGCTCAGTGCGCCGCAGGAAGCCCAGGTAGCCCGTCCTTGCCCAGACAGTCTGCGTGTCGCCGAAGCTGAGCTTGGTGTTGAAGTGGTCGGCATGCAGCGCCTCCTCGCCATAAACTGTGTAGTAGCCTGTGGCATTGTGAGGACTGCTCACCCAGATCTAATACACACACAGTAATGACAATAAATAACTGTTACACAGATGACCACACACATCTGTCGCTCTCTTGATCAAAGTTACATGATCATAGTGTGACACTTATATAAGAGAATAAATGTATTGAATGGTCTGCACTGGCAATAAAATTATGAATAAAACTGTTTTCTTTCTGCTTTGAAACCTTGACTATTCATAAAATGTCAATTACTTCAATATTCATCACCTGTTTGGTGGTTACTGTAGTGTGCCTGATCCGAATGAGACAGATAAATAGGATAATATTAATCACTAAGTGCTGCTACATGGCTCCATTTCTTACACACAGCAAGTTCACATGAACTGTAGTAACATGGTTACTGTAAATCTGTGTTTACATGTAGCATGTCAGTAATAAGCTCTGTAGTGAAAGCACAGCTTTTCTTACAATGCAAATGTGTCTGAATTTTACAAATAATCATATTATGTGTAATATTCTGTGGTGGAAACTAATGTTATTAGACTTCTAAAAACACCTGTGTAAGTTTCAGTTTTAGTCAGTGGGTGACAACCAGGTGAAACAAGTCTGCTCTGAAAAGCTCAGGAGACGTTACCTCTCCTAGATGGGAGTCTCCCAAAGGTCCTTTAGTCTCTGTGTTGGCAATGATCACCTTCACTCCTGGAAGGATCTACGACAACAGACAAGACAGCAACATATCAAATAACCACGACAGCTTGAGAAAGGAACAACTCTTTTGTGGCGTGACGTCACAGTTATATGTAGGGTTGTAGTGAATGTTTACACGATGCCGTACCTTTCCAGACTCCATCAGTGGCAAGCTGTGTGGTGACCCTCTCTCTACCAAGCGAACCCTAAAGAAGATGTAAATAAAAAGGACAAAATGAGTTGAGTGAATTCTCAGCATTTGTAAGGAAAAACACAGAAATATGAGTTTGATGTGTTGGAGACAATGTGGTTCAAGTGTAGCAAATCATTATCACATATTCTGGGACTGCCCCAAACTGACAACTTTGGGAATATTTAAAATGGAAAAGTTGACTTATTCTTTGAGGATTCAGAAGGATAAATTCTACCAAATTTGGAATAAATGGATCAAATTTATAACCCCAAAGTGAGCAGACTTTGTACGAGTCCACTGACACTTAGTGCTACTTCCCTTTCTTTGAATAATAGAAATGTGAGCTCCCTTGGTTCTATTGTATATAGTTTATTTGTAATTGACTTTATGTGAGAAAGATGAAGCTAGGGGCAGATTTAAGTAGTACACTTGGATAAATATATAAGGATATACTTGGATAAATACGCCTGGATATGAAGATCTGTTGGATGTAATACTTCTTCTTATTCTCTATATTTGCATATGTTGTTATGTATGTATGTATGTATGTATGTATGTATGTATGTATGTATGTAGAAATTGGAAAAGGGCTTTTTTTTAGTAAGAATAGCTAGAAATGTTGAATATTTTGTATACTTGCCTATTCTGAATAAAAACAATATCTAAAAAAAAAAATAGAACAGAATAATAACAGCACTGATTATTTCATATGTTGTATGTATGTAATTACCTATCATGTCGTAGAGCTCTCATGTCCACATAAACAGTAGTGGGGTCCGGACCAGCTGTACCCTGGAGAAAAAGTGGGACGTGAGTCAGTAATGTAACTCTTACAGCCCTCACATTAATGCTGTATGTAGAGGTGGAAGCTGCTTATGATACAACTGTTGACAAAGCAGGGAAAGGGGGGCAGCCAGAAGCCAACCAGCCAGGCTACGATAGTTAGGACTTCAAAACTCAACCATGTAGCCACAGACACTGTAAGTACCCACAGAGTTAAATTCATCAAATCTAATGTTGCAAGTTTGTTTTCACACAAGTATAAGAAGGTTGGGAAAAGCTACAGTGCCAGTTATTAGAAACCTAGAAGTAATTATGAATGAACTGTAGTCTATTTCCTTCAAATATTTATCTTCTGGGACAAAAACGCCACACAAATGTCAGAAAAATACAAACTGAGCACCATTAGTTTCGATTAAATGTCTTTCGCTCTGCCACCTGAATTCTAATTAACCTATTTGTCAAGTACTGATTCTGGATGTCAGATATTGATTCCCTCAGCTTTGGGATTTGTCATCATTACTGCTGTTAAGACTAGTCACAACACATTATGTTTTCCATCACTCCTTTGCCAGTTTATAGCCAGAGCACAAGCTAGCAATGACTTGCTGTATGGTCGTATGTGACGTCAAAGCCAAACACAGAGAGAGCGGGCTGATTCAGTTTAATGAGCCGGCATGTCGAGACAAAGCAGAGGTTTCAAACAACAAAACATTTTTACAACATTTGAGACTCAATCCAGAGATTTGTCTTGATTTGTCAGATGTCTGATTAGCCTAATGAAAAGTCACTTAATCACTACTGTCAAACATTTTATTCTTTTATGAAACTGATCAACATGTTGGCTCATCCAATACAACTGAAAGGTGTGTGTAGTATTTGTTAATCAGGAGCTTAATTCCAAAATAAATCAAACAACAGCAATTTAAATGGCAGGAAAACAAATAAAATGATACAATAATTTCTCCTGGTAAATAACTACTGATGCGAAAGAAACAGAACATTCATTATATAAATGACTAAATCATTTATTATTATATCTACAACGACTAACACAAAAACTAATTGAGAAAATGAAAGTTATAATACCGTAAAACTTCAATTAATGATCCACGCTTTTTATATTTTAAAGATGAGACAACTATCATATTGTTTATTTAAACTAGTATTAATCCTCCTAATCCTCCTGAAATTGGTCCTCCTAAATGAACTGAATTATGGCAGAGTTCATGCTGCTAGCTCATGGTATAATGTAGTAGCACATCAGATGTAACACACATATATCATATGGCAATAGTAGAGAGCCAATCTGTACAAGTAAGACTTGGCTAAAATGAACAGTGGTAGAGTAAGCCGAAGCTTGTCAGAGGAAAAAAAACAAAACAAAACAAGAACCAGTGAATTAAGGTTAAGCATGTTCAAAAATCATGCAAGATAAACAACAAACACACACATGAACACAGAGACACACACACACACACACACACGCACACAGACTCAGCAGCAGCCCAATGAGCAAACAACAACTCTTATCCTACAGTTTACCTGCTCAGCCAGTTTCCCTAACCTGTTGGGCTGACGAGACAGGGCAGGACAGATAAATAAAGATATATATATATATATATTTCTATATGTGGACACACATGCACACACACACACACACACACAAACAAATTGATCAAGGATAGGGAGAAATAAATAACCAGAACATCAAAGAGCCACAGGAGAAAAGAAAAAATGATGAACAGTCAGACTGTGAAGCAACTCAGAGTATTTAAAAACCGTACATCTCTGATATAAGAAGCTTTATACGTTTTCATTAACTTCAAATTAGTTGGAAAAAAACTTGTTTTTACCTACATTCAGTTGATAAAATAACTACAGTAATAAATAATTGATTTTGATCTGAACTGTTGCATAAATTCATGCCCCTAAAGCATTGAGCGCCACAGACCTCTCCAACACTCCTCCTCCTCCTCTTCATCCTTCACGGGCTGCTTACCTGTAAACAGATCGCCACATTGACCCTGCAGCCGAAGGTGGTGCTGACAGCTCGTGGCGAAAGGCCCAGGTCCTTGAAGATCTTGGAGAAAGACTGAGTGAGTGCAATGCGGGGCCTCTCCTCTGCTACCACCATGCATGTACGCACGCACGAGAGGTTCACATTTCGCAACTGCAGGTTGGAACAAAGAAAAAGCAAGGGGAAATGGTGTAAAAACACAATGCAATTATAGTAATCAAGTATCATTCTCTCTCAAGTTGCAAAGATGAACATGGGAGTTGCATGTAAACAAGGTTTAATGGTTATAGTTTCATATTAATAGAGCTTGCTTTAATCCCGTTAAACCAAGGACATGATTTGTAAAAAATCCCAATCTCAGGTGCTTCGGACAGTAATCAGCACACAGACACAGAGGAGTGAAGTGTTTCACCCCAGAGTATCTTAACTCTGTCTTGATAATTACGGCACTGTGGCAACAGTACCACGGGGAAAGAGAGTAACTTGTTTGTGGAATAAAATGCTGCAGTTTGTTGCCTCCACAGTGACAACAATCAACACCTGAAGAGACAAACTGACCCGCAGTGCTTCTGTCTGTGAACCCAGGCCCTTGGTGCACATCTCCATGACCGAATACGAGCAGAAGGTGACGCGCACTTTGTACTGGCTGACAGCCGCGAGCCACAGCGACGCATTGCTCTCCAGCTCCAGAGGGGGAACCAGGATCGACTGGTGGCCCGAGTACACACTGAAACCAGAAGCATACATGCAAACAGAGAGGCTGAGAGGGTTAAACACAGAAAAAAACACCATGTCTGTTCCAGCCACTAACGCAGACTCTAACTCTGATGATTCTCTTTCTGGTTTTACTGCCAGTCATTTGTTCAAAGCTGCTCGTTTACCTGCAGAGACACCAGAGAGCAAATCCTAGGCCGCAGTAGGGGTCCAGACAGATGGCAATCTGCCGGGAGGGGTAGAGCTCACACTGTAGTTTGATGGAGCGACACAAGGCACTTGTGGCAGCGTGAGACATCTAGGGAAAATTATATGACACACACAGACATTATTGACGCATCAAAACTGGACCCTGGAGTAAAATTCAACTTAAAAACAACTAATTGAGCTTTTGGTAATCTATTATTTCACCTCAGCAATGTGTTAACAGAGAACTTGGTTATCCAGTAAAACAAAACACTCTTTGGATAAACTCCAGCTGGAGACAGTGGACTTAAACATTACCCACATTTTGTTTTGTATTTTGTTAGCTTCTAATGACAGTAACAATATTATCGTTTTATTCATGATTCATCTGTAAAATATTAAGATGTATAAACTTTCTGCTAACAGGAATAAAGAAAGACTGGCAGCATGCCAGCATGACAGCTACACCCATTTAACTACCCAGATGACTCATGTGTTCTTCATCAATCAACGTACTTTGACTCCTGCTAAGATGCCCGTTGTGGACACACTGAAGTCCAGGTAAGCTAACATCTCTGGGGTTGGGGGCTTGTACATCTGGGGACTCTTCTTCCTGGGGAGGTCATCTGGAGGATGAACAGAGGCAGAGGAGGAGAGTTTTTAAAGCAGGAATTGAAATCACAGACCATGTCCTCTTTTTACTTAAATACTAAATACTAAATATCTACTCTTTGGGGTCATGTGTATATAATTTACCTGTGTCCAGCACCATTGGCCAGCTCTTGACGTCCACAGCAGCAGCAGCCTCTTTGGATTTCAGCAGCTTCATTATTGCTTGAGTGGTCAGGATACACACCGACTTACTGACCTTTAACACACAGACACTACGGTATTACTACATATATATTACATTACTTTAATTGTTCACAGCACCTCTGATGGGGCAGTACTGACTTTGTAAATAATTCAGTTTATCATATTTTGAATTAATTTTTAATGTTCACCAGGTTTAATGACTGCAGAGAGGGATTAAACTAGAATTTAGATGCAGGTCAACAGACTCTCTATTACCTCAACAATCATCTTGACGGTGGGCAGGGTGGTCGCCAGGTTCTGGGGGTGAGGGGGTCTGACAGTGACTGGCACACAGCCAGCGTACAGGCAGCCGTAGAAGGTGGCAATCAGATCGATTCCTGCACATGAATGTTTAATAACAGTAGAACACAGTAATGTTAAGAACTTTACCCTTCTGGTGTTTAATCTTGTTGTAATAAACAGACTTGAAGACTGAAGACACTGATGACATTAAAGAGTAGTACTAAAAGGACAAGTAGCACAGTAGCTTTAAGGCCTCTTACCTGGCGGGTAGACGAGTGCTACATGGTCTCCAGTGTTGAGGCGTCCCATTAGTGCTGCAGCCACCCGCTCTGCCCGCTTGTGCAGCTGTAGACAGGAAGCTGTACTAGCCACAGTGCCCTGAGGAGCAAATGGTAAAAACACAAGAGTTATTTTAATTATCTACACTGCTATTTTTATTGAAAAGACATAAAATTTCAAGGATAATGGTTAGTCTTCGTCTTCCTTATGATTCATCGAGCAGTAGAGATTTCTATCATGGTAACTTTTCACTTAAATATATATGTTGTTTTATATAGTATAGTTGATTCATCAGGTATTCAACTAACTCAATTAACCTAAAACAAACATAAGCATCTAAATGTTTGATCTATAAACAGGTTATCAAGTGGATTTCTAGGTAATTGACTACTTCAAAATATATACTGCCATGGCAAAAAAAATAAAAAGTCTATATACCATCATAAAAAGTCAGTACCTTAGCATTGAGAACAAGAAACAGAGGATGGTCTGGAGTGGCCTGAGCTCTCCATTGCAGCACATCTTGTATGTACAGGAACTATATGGGAGAGAGACACACAAGTTTAACTACAAAGAAATGAAAAAGTCAGAGACGATGATTAATTATCATACAAACAATGTGGAATGAATGACGCATGACGGCACACGGTGGGTTTTTTGTAATGAATGAATGAGAGATGTGATGAGGTTCAGTTTATGTGAAGCTGAGAACAGTAAACACCGACTTTTGTTTACGCACATGAAGCTATCAGCTGAACGTGTTTCCAATTCCACTTCCTCCACTGTGGATCCTTACCAATGTCTGCAGTGTATGTGTAGAGGTGATGAGTGGATGAAATGAGGATGACTACCTTACGTGCCTGGTCATTGTCCTCTAGCTGGGCCACGTCTCTCCCGCAGGCCTGCGCTATCCTCTTGCCTGCCACCAGGTTGCCCACTATCATAGAAGCAGGACCGACTTCTGTCCAGCACAACCACATTCATCAACGTCATCATACACAGCAATAAAGTTAGGGCCGACATTCATATCAACATAAAGATGAAAAAAAAATGAAGAAATTAAGTAAATAAGTCTCTATGTTGCGTTTGTTTCTAAACCTGATCCATGCTGGTGGTCTACCTGGTTGTTTTTGTCTCGGCTTGGGCAGGTTGGTGACACACGTGTGAGGGCACATGAGGACGTTGCAGGGGTGCAAGGCGCCCTCCAGGAAACGCTGTTTGGTCTCAGATATATGGATGCCGCCGAGAGGAGCCTTCGGAAGCGTGTTGGCAGGCACAAGAGCCAGGCAGTACACCCCGACCTGGTGGATGCTGTCTATGGCCTGGAAACGCACAGGTGATACATGCAGAAACAGAGGAGAACTGGAGATCAGCAAAGCTGTCAAGTAAATCAGGGGAAGCATTTGTGTGAAAAAATGTGAGAGCTTTTTTGCTGTCCAGTTTTAGTTTTAATAATCACCATAGAGAATGTTTTCACCCACATTAACTTCAACCCATGAATATTTCAAGCACATAATAAGGCTTGAAATATTTGGTACTCTCAAGCACCTTTTTAATGCATTCAAGGATGCCTCTGCATGCCAGATTTCAAAATTATTCACTGTAATGAATAACTGAACAGAAGTGAAACCAATGACTTCCTGGAAGGTAAAATATCAATCTAAAACCCTGACGTGACATGTACAAAACAGTATATATATTTGCACGTACTTAAATAAATCACAGAAAACCTCAGGTGTAGTACTTTAATAAGATTTGACTAAGACAGTGAGCACCTGAAGG
The DNA here is from genome assembly GCA_946959425.1 of Argyrosomus regius. Lineage (NCBI taxonomy): Eukaryota > Metazoa > Chordata > Actinopteri > Sciaenidae > Argyrosomus > Argyrosomus regius. The sequence continues at coordinate 9,757,441 of OX336895.1, read as the reverse complement.
ACGCGGCTCATCCACTGGAAGCTGTCTTCCTCAGAGGCGTCAGGTCTCTGCTCTGCCACGACAACGATCCTCTCGTCATGCAGCACGGACACAGAAAACACCGCTATCCTGGAAACACACACAACATAAAAAAATACCGTTACAGCTGAACTGTACTCATCACATCAGTTGCTGGTGTCCAGAAGAGAACCGTACACATACGACAGACTCTTAAAATGAGAGATGACGGGCATGTGCTGTATTTACTTACTGGTTTTAACAGACGACATCACATTACATAGATTTTAGCTTACTGTTCGTTTTAGAATTGATTTTAAGATTTTACTGTTTTACTATTTTATCACCTTTAAAGCACGCTAAGATCTGGCTCCATGCTACATAACAGACATGTTGACCCTTTATGAGCCAGGTCGCAGTCTTAGGTCCTCAGGTCCTCAGGTGGGGCCCTTCTGGCTGTTCCAAAGTCGAGGCTTAAATCTAAAGGTGCTTTTGCCATCAGGGCCCCTTGACTTTGGAACATTCTGTCTGGGTCGGTTCTCTGTTGCTATTTTTGAGTGTTCTGTTTTTAAAGGTGCTATAGTTTATATTTATATTATATTACCTCCCCCTGTACACAAACTTCATGGGCTCCACTGCCAGCGCTGTGGCAACGACATCATCAGCATTGTGTCTCCGTCCACTGACCACCATCAGCCCATCCATCTTCCCCACAACAAACACAAGGCTGTCCTGTTGGGAAACACAATGCACATGCTGTTAGAAAAACAAATCTTGACTTTTTCCTGATCTAAAGCACAATGTGCATCTAAACAACAAGCACTGAGGGCTTGCAAATGATCATCAACCTTTTTATATCCTTAATCTTTCATGAAAAATTATTAAAACTATGATTACTCTGGCAAAGTTATGCCTCAATTTTTGCGTTACTCATTGCAGTCTGGACCTCATCTCAGGTCGGCTGTATAAAATATGAGTCTTCACTGCTTTTAAAGTGTAAAAATGTGACAGTTGTTCAACAACTAAAAGTAATTTCTAAATAAAAAGACCTCTTGGTCAACTGTTTTCTTTGGAACGACAGTTTATACGCCTGGAGAAATAATCCCTATGAAAACCACAGAGAGCACTGTAAATGATCCTGACTGGGATACTGTTTCTGGACAGACACACAGCAGTCAAATTTTACAACATATCACATATCATACCAACATATAACAACTAGGAGATTTCATAAAAGTCATATGTTTTAAACACATGCTATAAGACAGACATCAAAGTGAACTAAGGTTAAAAAAAAAAACGGCACATTAATGAGGTGGAACTTACCGGTCCCACAAAGCCCAGCAGTGAGGTCCTGGTAAAGGGTCTGTCACTGATGGGAACCCCAGATGACATTATTGGGATGGTCTGCAACAAGACAAAACACTGATGAAAAACACACATTTATGGATAAAGTACAAAACATTTTTCACTGCCTTTACTACACTCATTCTACATAATGGGGTGAAACTGCACTAACTAACTTTTATTTGAGTTTCAAGTGACATTATTTACAAAATGTATTTTACGGTAAACAATTAATTAAATTCCCCCACTATCCTTGAGAAAGGTTTGTGCCACTTCATGCGTGTGTTGACATATTTTTTAAAACTTTGGGCTGAAGCTTTTCTTCATTCTTTAAAATGGAACATCACCAAGCTAAAAATACTTTCCTGCTCCTAATAATTTAATATTTTGACAACAAGGTTTCATCCAGCAGCAGTAGGTCTGGATGATATATAAAGTTTACTGATATAACACACTTAAAAATACAGTAGCTAAAGAAATAAACAGCAAATAAACAGCATATGAACAGTTGGTCACTAACCTCAAAGACGTTCTTGGTCATACCCGGGAGGCCGTAGTAAGCTACGCCCGTGCTACCTGAGCTCACGCAGATCTCTCCAACCTCATCTGTCTGACAGAGATAGGGTGTCCCCTCCACCCGCACCACACAAACCACAGCTGGAGACACAGACATGATGACAGGAGGGTGAGACATGACATATCATTTAAAGTAGATGTCTAAACTGGTTTAAAGTTTCCTATTTAGATGACTTATTTCTTAATATCTAGGAAAAAGCTTAGAAAGTTCAAATAATAAAAATAAATAAAAATAAAAGTCAGTTTGAGCAAAAAGATGAATTTCTTATTACTGTCAGCAAAACGCTTTATAATTCTGTTTTAAATGTTTTATTAAGGTATAAACAAGAGGTCTTTGAGCTCTACTGTAAACACATTAAAACAGATGCTAATGATGCCATTGAATAACATAGTTAAAACATCACTGCAAAATATTTCAATGCCAACATATACACAGGTTTTAAGTAGTTTTATCAATATCCTATGAAATCTGATCACCCCGATACTGTGGGGATACACAACGGGGTCAAAATGAAAATCTTATATCTTTATCTTCAGTATTTTACTCATTAACAGCAGCAAAAAGTAGTGCAGTGTGCTGTACCTCCAGGCATGACCTGTCCCACATCCTGCACTGTAAGGACAGACAGTTTCTCTTCCGTGTCCACACGGATCACACTGTGGCTCAGCCCCCCCATAGACAGCACCGCCTTCCCTGGAGGAGGAACACCCATTTCTGGAGGTCTGCGGGACAAAGATGTTATTACATTTTTTATTTTTGTTATTACAGTTACACTTATATTATTGTATATACTATATATTTATTACTAAACACAATGAAACACATGGAAAGACTTCAAGCGAAATGCATCCACAGTTTTCAGAGACCAGCACTGTCACTTACTCCTCTTTTATGGCCAACAAAACAGGCAGCAGATCAAAGTAGCATCATAGGCTAGTTCTGTCTTAATTCATAAATTACAGCTTTTTTTAAAATAGCAGACTGAGCCATCCACACCCTCATTGTATTGTCTTTATTACAGCAGGACTGACACCTTCAAAAGGACACAGATATGGTTTTGGTAGAATAGAACAACTCTAGGAGACTCTGGATCCATTACAACATTTCTAGGCTCTCACATATTCGTCTCATTTTAAAAATAGAGCCAGTTTGCCTATTTGAAGCATGTGTTTTTAGTCCGTCTGTCAGCCTAATCCTTCTCCCTTACTGATCAGCAGAAAGCTGTAAAATCCTACAGTTCCTCTCTGTGTTAAAGAAGCAAAAATCTCCGTCCTCTCCCTGCAGGATCAGAGTAGTGCAATTTGGCAGTGGGTTGCTTTTGTTCTTATAAGGTGCAGTAATGGCAGCTCACCTGCGGATGGCGACAGTCATGGCTTCTGAAGAACTGGCACATGGACAGATCACCTCAGGTCGCAGCCCACGTGCTTGAAACACGTTTAGGAAGGCGTCACAGGAGGATATCGACCCTGTGGTAACACACACACACACACACACGTATACACACATACAGAGTCAGTCAAACAGAAAAACAAGCACAACACAAACACAGCAAATCAATGATAATCGCCTGTGGCTTCAGGGTGTTTATAAGGTTATTTTATTTAATTAGAATCTGCAGGTGGACTCACATGGGTTAGCTCCATCAGCTACGATCAGCATGCGCAGGGAGCTCAGGCTGATGTCTCTCTGGTCTCTCTGGGCCAGCAGAGACCAGTGCATGTCCCTCGACTTCACCACCGCAACTCGTGCTGCGCAGGGGACAAGACAAGGAGACAGGCTCACAATACAATCACCCAATCAACACCTCTGTCATCCAGCTGGATAGCCAATCACAGATCGCAAAATCAGACAGCAAATAGCAATATGGTCTGACTCAGTTGCCAACAGGTGACTCAGCTAAGCTTGGACCAGAGAGGAGGACGACGAATTTTATTCAGTGCAGCAAGCCTCCTGTCCTCGACCTCCACCGGGCTAATACAATTGAACGAGAAATCAATGAGTCCAACAAACTATTGCTTTAATCCATCCAGTCCTGTCAAATCTGCAGTGAGAATCAAAACTGAAACGAGCAACAGACTCTCTCTGGAAGCCAAAGCTGGTCTTACGCAGGCTTACAGACACTAACAACAATAACAAAATGATGGGTAAACTATCATTTCACCATTAAGCAAGATATACAAGCATTTTCTCAAGGTACTTTCATGTGAGAAACCTATACTGTCCTGTATGTATGCTACTTTATAAGTATAATACTATACAAGCAGAAAGTAGAGTGGAAATTGACAAACGTCAAAGTGGTTTGACTCTCACCTTTGTATGTGTGAACCTTCTGTATCCAGGAGAGAGGGTTGACTTTCATCAGGGAGTAAGGAATGCTGATCACGTGCATCCGGTTCATGACACTCTGCCAGGAGAACAGACACGAAGCATCACATCAGCACCAAAATGTGTTACTGTACAAGTGTGTTATAACTACATGATGTCCCTGTAAACAAGCAGCGAGTCATGACAAGACTTTATCACTTACTGTTAAGAGTATAAATAAAATTATGTTTGTGCTACTGCTGTGTGATTTTAGGAATTTAAACGTGCAACAACAGGTCATAAATTAGTGTAAATCTCACTGCATGTTTTAAAGTAGTTAATCAAAACTGGGCATATGTTGGAAGAAACAGAATATTCAGCTATAAGATGAGACGTTTCTCCCCATCAGGACTTCATTAGTTTGAATATATTTCCGTACTAATCAAGCCCTCATTGGGAAAAAGTCAGATAAATCAGATTTTTTATTCAAACTCAGCGTGCATCTTTTCTATATCTGATTATATAACCGTCCTGTTAGCTTAGATTCAAGATCACTCACAGTAAGAACACCATGCCATAATCCCGCTTCTCTCTTGAAGTCCAGGACGTTGGTTATGGTCTCAGCTGCAAAAAAAGGAGGATTGGTAATGGTTAGAAGGCAAAAAGTGTTTTAGACATTTCTTTTCTTGACTTGAGAAATCATCCCATTGCTTTTACACAAAACAAGTCTCAGAGACAGACCTGGAGAATCACCAGGGGCTGCTGGTGCAGTTATTTAGAGCAAAACTGGGACACCGGAGGAGAGGAGGTGCCTTACGTTCTCTTTCTTTTTAAGCAGACCTGACCCAGGTCCGACAGAAAGAAACACAACTAGCTGAGCAGCTGCATTCATCAAACCAGACTGTAATTATACTGTGATAGGATCTGTGAGCAACATGAAGCTGGAAGTCTATAATATAGTACATTATAAAGTAGGTTAATTCGATGAATGTGCTCTCCGTTATCTAATGTCCAATAGCAATGTATGCATTTCTTTTGCATATCCCTACATTTTTAGCATTACTAATTCTGGTTTAGTGGTCTGTTCTCTGTCTTCTGCACAGGCCAACACAACTGGATGCTTTTCTGTCATAAAAATGAAGAAATGGTGGGAAAAACGTACATAAGGTACGGGTACTTTAGAAGTAAATGCAAAGTGTCATCCTCACCTTCAGTGTAGCCGCAGGCCTGTGTGAGGGCATGACAGTGAGCCAGCATGGCTGAGTGGGACACCGTTATCCCCATAGTGCTTCCTTCTTTGCTGGTTTTATACTGGGTGTAAGAAACACAGAAAAACATTTGAACAGTTTTATTCCGAAAAATGAGACACAGATTATATGAACAAAAAAAAATAAAAAATATTAAAAATACATCAAATATAACTGAAAATATAATGGAAACATCAATGAAACTACACTTACCTCTATGTAGGCTATGTCATTACTGGCTTCCCGGATCGGAGGATGCCAGTCTTTCGGGGGCTTCACAACATGTTTTCCATCTGTCACAAACCACAGCAACCGCGGCCAGCCTGCGGAGACAGAGCAGTGGAGTCAGTTCAAACCGAATGAAACAATACAGACAGGCAGTCAAAATGAAAATAGACTGTACCTTTAAAAGTGGCTACCTCCCCCGTTTGTGCTTTAGGCAAGCCTTTCTGACAAGCGTCAGTGGTCAGTGCCAACGTGACGCCACAGCTGCCCAGCAGAAAGCCAATCTGTTGACTGCCTGCATCCTGGGAGAGCAAAGAGGATGAAAATCTGAAGTTCATACTGTCAAAAACTTTGGCAAACAACAGCCACACAACAATCAACTATTAAGACAAATAAAATTCAGAACATGAAAGCTCTAAGACAGATGCTCTGAGGGAATGTGGGAATTGTAACAGAGAGAGAAAGAAGGACGATGAAACCTCAGAGCGTCGAACATCAAAGCAGCAGCAGGTAAGAAAGTAGAGTGACGGCCAATCACTATTAAAAACTCTACCGCTGCGCATCAAAGCCCAATCGTAACAAGAATGAAGCCCTAGATCTGACACAAGCTCACTCATATTTGATTGGCTGCGCAAATTAGCTTACAGCTAGACTCGTGCTGCGCAAACCATACTGTGAGGAAAAGCAAAAAGCAAAAAAAAAAAAGGTGAGAGGAAAAAGAGAGAGGAGGAAAAAGGGGATAGAAAATGAAAGGAGAAAACAAAAAAACGTGAATTGGCAGCGTGAGTGACTCCAGAGAACAGCTGGCCTGTGATCTAATATTTTGACTGAAATCACACATCATTTCACCTCACTCAAATCTCATTAATTACAGCACATTACCTGCAAACAGCATGCTTATAAAAAGGCAATCAAGAACAAGGCATTAATATTCAGCCTGTGTAACTAATATGGATGTATCTGGTTCAGTCGGAGCTGATCGATGCGCAGCAAACCGCAATGCATTATAAGACTCTTTAATTAGAACATTTAAAAGATAATGTTGCTGCTGCAGTTGTAATCATGCAACACATTACCAAGAAGTTAGAGGTTCTTCGGTACAAACTAAAAACATCTATGTTGAAACAACAACTGTACACATTTTTATCTCTCCTTCAATCATTCAGGGGTCAAATGTCCAGCAGGGGTCACTACTACTCTTCAGGGCTTCTGTATATGTCAGAAATCACCATACATTCCCAGCAGATTGTATTTGCATTTGCTTTTACCTTTCTGGTGAGTGGCACTTCAATAGGCACAGGTACCAACTCTGCTAGGAGGCAGCCATAGAAGGCCACCATGAACATCACTGGGTCGTTGTTGGGGAAAACAAGTGCAACCTGCAGGTGTATCAGAGACATGACATGTTAAGGTATGATATGCTTCATGGTTCTTGTTTGAAGTAAAAGTATGGAAGGCAAAAGGTCTGGTGTGCAGCAAGTACCGCGATCACAGTCTGAAACCACAACATTAGCTTCCCTTCACAAGTAATGAGGGAGCGATATAGTTTCTGTCATAGAAACATGAAACTTGCTGGTTGGAAATAGAGTGCTGAAATATAGCCTTCTGAAAGGGAACAACCAGAAACATCAACGATTTGAAGTAGGCTGGCTTGATAATAATAGATTTTCTTAGCTTCAGTACCAGCCATCAACTTTTCTTCTTTCTCCTCTTTCCCAACTTCATTTTCAAAACTACTTTATTTTTCAGAGAAATACAGTCTTGGTACTTCAGTATGGTTCCAGACTTTGCATATTTAACTGTTTATCATTGCTTATACTGGTAAGTCAGGAAATTGTTATTGCTGAATAGCATTTTAGGAGCCTCAGTAAAATGCAAAAATTAATGTAACATACAAACAACCACCATTAAACACAGTTTCATATCATGACTTACTCTGTCTCCAGGCACGAGCAAAGGCTCATTCCTGGTGCTCAGCTTGTTAAGAAGAGTGTAGGCCAGTTTCTGACTGCGGGTCCATAATTTACCTGCAGAGGTGAGCAGTGTCAAGTATTTCATTTCATTTAACAACACCAGATACATAAATCAATGTGCAAACAAGGTATTATACATATATATATGAACGATAAGATCTCCTTTATTCACACATTTGATAGTATCCAAAGTACCAAAGTTATTAAAAAAAACTGATTTATAATCAAAGCAACACCATCCATGATTGATTAACTGTGTGGTCTACTGACATTCACACATCTCTGCTGCAGTGACAGAGAGAGAGAGACATTATCTAGTATTATGTGCAAGAGGCATGGACCAGGTAAAGTGTCAGTGAACACACTTGGTTGGTGCCCATGCCATATGGTACCACAATTGTTTCGCTAGGCTACGTCATTAACAACAAGCCTCCCCTACACGTGGCTCACCTGCTGCTGTGAAAACGGGTGAAAAAAACAAAATGCGACTTTCGTTGTTTTGTGTGAAAAAATACGGCTGTTCCTGTTTAAGACAGAAACCGAGAGGTGGGACGAGCAGGTGTGTGTGTAGTAAGAGACGAAGGTGTAGATGTGTGTGTGTGGAACAGAGAAGGAAAAGAAAGGTGAGCGGGTTAAAGAAGCTTGTGAGTAAACACCAAAATAAGGTGTAATAATAATTAAAAGACTGACCTGCAAAAAATATGGTAATGTATTCAAATAAAATATACAACTCAACACAGTTACACAGTCACTCTGTGGGAAACACCGCGACTGGTGCTCAGTACTTGTTCAGTGACTTTTTTTGTACCAGCACTGTGTGCAGGTTAAAAAAAATAAAATAAATAAAAATCATATTTTATGTGCCTAGGACTTTTTTTGCCGTGGTATCAAAAAGAGGTATTGAGTATCGTTTATAATATTAGTATTGTATTGAAGTTTAAAATTCTGCTATTGTGACACATCTTGTCTGCTATTTGTACAAAATATGCAAAGAATGGATGACAAGAGGTGAGATTGTTTTGCATCCTCACTGTGAATCATCCACAGGTTGGTACCTACCATAGGTGAGTGTGTACACGGGCTTGCCAGCATTGTCGAGTGCCGTCAGACAGGAGCTCTTGGGCTGAGTGGTGCCCCACCGTTGTAAGGCTGCTGGCAAGGAGGGAGGCCACTTGTTGACCACCCCGAGATGCTCTCCCTCCAGGGGACTCATCTGCTGGCCTTCTGGCTTTGGCTGGTTGGGATCTGGCTCCTGGACTAAATACATTGGGGAAGAGGATGGTGCATCAGTGTGTGAGGAGTTCAATGGGTATTTTGAGCAACAAACTAGCTCCTGGTGTGCTGGTAAGCAGGGTGATATAAGGCGTGTGAGGATGGAAAGACAATGAGATGGATGAAGCTGGAGGATTAAAGGTGAGCTGTGTTCTGCCCTTATCAGTCTTAGCTGCCTCAGATAGCAGTTTCTGAGAAACTTGGAGCTGTGGCTTATTGAAAGGCACAGGTTTCTCTTTTCATCTTTCCACCTTCCCTTCCTTCAAGCACCCTTCTCACTCTTTGATTTGGACTTCCATCTCCCCATCACTATTCTCCCCATACACCCTCCTGAACTCTCTGATAAGTGGAATTCAGAGCTGTTTAACTGAGCTGGCAAGATGTCCCTGCCAAATAAAACACCTCTATCAGGAACAGATAGTGTCTAACCTGCTGCCATTTCAGCTTTGTGTGTTTTTTCTGCTCACACCAAGCAGACCACTGAGGTTTTGCCATGCCACATATTCTGTGCCTGAGTCAGGGCGGGCTTTACAATTACCTGCTGATGTATTACTATTCCTGCCACTTATTCATTTTCACAGTGTTTATTCAGCCTGGCATAGTACCACCCAAAACCCACAAGGGGCTGGTTGGAATGGAGGAAATGGTTAGACAGGGCCGGTCCACTACACAGTATTCCCTAACCTCTCCCTTAGCACACCTGGTGGTCTCAGCTCCACCCAGACACAAAATAACAACCACTGATCTAAAAGTGTTACCTTGACTGTGTATTTGTGAGGCGTGGTGAGGTCAGTGTGACACTTTTACCTCAGCTGCAGGAAGAATTCGATAAATAACCAAATGACCATAGCTGGAAAACTCCTGCTGGAAAGCTACTGCTAACAGCTGAAGTCTCTGATCAGTATGCTGATCACGTCACAGAGAGAAGGATGCTTTCTGGCATGATTTATTGATTTAATAGAAGCGATGTAATTACTTTCAGGGCAGCTTACCATCCAAAAGCTCCTCAAAGTCGTCGACAAAGAACTCTCGCAACGGCGGTCGCTTTGGTCTCTTCAGAGTGTTGAGCAGCTGCTGGATTTTGGAGGAGACGCGACTGTTGACTGGAACACCTACACAATGAGAGTGGAGGGGGTGAAAAGGAAAAGGCAGGGGGATGTGGAGGGAAATACAGACATGCGAAAGGAAGAATATCAGGGCAGAAATAGATGTAATTGAGAAGGTGGGAGGGGATACAGAAGATTTATGAAATAAGGAAAATGGGATGGATGAGGGGTGGACAGATAAGAAAGGAAAAGAGAAAAAGGTCAGTGGGGTGCTCTAATGAGACAACCATAGAGGACAACCAGCTGTCACTCACATTGTAGCAGGACAACAAAACAGTGGACCACAAGGTCCTCTACAGTCACCTGGAGGTCTAAGGTCGCCGCCTTTCAGTCACTCTAGAGTCACTGACAAACCTCACAGGCTAAATAAACCAGGAAATGAGGAACCTCTTCGCCTGCTGCCTAGCAACAAAGCAATAAGTGATTCATGAGATCTCTCAAAAAGGTGTCTGTTTCACATACGCTCTGCAGAATTCACAATTGTGGGAAGCTAAAATCAACTATACCCCAGTCAAGTCAAAATATATGACAGCCATTTGACAAATATGTTAGAATTGCAGGACCAAAGCATAAATACAATAATTGTACATTTGTAAAGACAGAAGAACATGAATGAAGGAGCACGACAGGAGACGAAAAGGGAAAAACAACAGACTAAGAATGAGAGAAGAGAGTAAGTGTCCAGTTAGATTTCCCTTACATTTTGGATGGTGCAGACTATAATCATCACCGGACATCATTTCCTCCATATGAATTCATACTTAGTTTGGGAAGGGTGGTCTATGTCAGACATTCCAGACAGCCACAGGAGACGAAGGCCACAGCTGCACGCAGCTTGCCTGATCTATCTTACTATAATAAGCCCAGATCAGACGGACTCTGCCTCCTCGTGTAGGGACAGATGTACTGGGAGTAGGCGTGTGGGGGTCAGCGCTGCACCTGATGGGCCAATTAGAAAGCCCCAGACACACAGGACAACATCTGAGGGGACTGAACCCCACCCACTCAAGGGCCTTGATATCTCATTAATATCACAGCCGAGCAGGACCTGCCTGTGATCAAGACTGTAATTAATGTATTCATTTCAGAGGTTATCCATCCACAGTATTAAATTACTGTAGAAAACATTGGGTCTCGTCTTTTTGGTCTATATACAGTACACAGAATTGCATTTACCATCAAACTAAGACCATAACAAAGATGGAGATGAAGAACAAGCCATTAATGTTTACAAATCCCTGGAAAGACTCCTAATATTTTTTGACTTTGCTACACTGTGTTGCTTTCAGATTTAAATATATTTGTTTCTACTGGAGACATTCAAAATGAGTTATTTCCTAAAAAAGCAGGGCATCCTAGATTTTTTTTAATCAAATGTTACTCAAAGGAAACACTGCATTTGTTTGGGACTATTTGCAGCTGTGGATTAAAACACATTTGGTACCCTAGAGAGTATTTACAGCACCAGGCTGACCAGATTGACCCAAAACAGCGCCTGAGTTGTGTTTTTAATAGTTTTCGGTAAACATTGGAGGATTGAGGATTAAGCTATATCAGCTATACATCACACACAATACCTGTTAGTGGGATTAATTCATTGTTGGTTTTGGTTTATTGACAATAATGCACCACAATGTGCATGTTCCATACAGAACACATACACCAACACACTGAGCGTTAGTATCTGAGCACAGATGGAACTGAGGTTACTGTGTGGCATGTTTTCTACACCCAACTATGTGTTGCTGTGAAAATGGCAACAGTGCTAGATGTCTGCCGTCAAAGAACTAACTGTGTGGCTGCAGGCTAGCAGGCTTGTGTTACAGAATGTAGTGAGAAACATAAACCGACAAGTCTTGGTGTCTCGGTGTGAACACAGAAACCAGTATGTCAACATGCAAATTATTCACAACCCCCTCAATGAATAGTTACACCTGTCATGGAAATGGCCTTTTCACACAGTCTGCTTCAGCGTGATCAGTTTGAAGAGCATTTAGCTTAGACATAGCTTGAAGATGCTATTAATGCTAAAGCTGTATGCAACACACTCAATTATACAAACACACACACACACACACACAAATCTAATGACTGGATTCACTGTAGCTTTGCATCTATTTTTGGAAGAAACACACGGTTTGGACAAGTGCTAGACCTGACAGTGGTGGCGAAGGCAGAAACACAAACACACACAAACACAAATGCACACGCAGCAGAGTGCACATATAGCCGAGTGCCATGGAGTTGGAGGAATAGTTATAAATACCATCCATTAAACTGAGGGATCCTTCACCTCTCCACTCACAGCCTGGAGGAGAGACATATCAGGATGTCAGTGAAACAGTCCTGTGAACTTGTGTGTGAGTCAATGTGTGAATGTGTCATAGAGAAATCTCCCAGCAGCCAGACGTAGGTGAGAGTAGGCTTAAGAACAGACAGACTGTTGTTGTATCGTACCATAACAACAAGGATAGGATTTTCATCTGTTTTTTTATTATTTTTGTCATTTTATTTTAACAGCTCATGTGGGAGAACTTGCACAGGAGGTGTGAGTTTGAAACATCTTGAACACGGAGCAGCCAAACGGAAACAGATAAAAAATGACACTCCATATTTTAAAAGTCCATAGATTAAAAAAGAAAAACAAATCCCTTCTCCTCTATGTGTCAAGCCAGCTGAGCTGGTTTAGCATTTATTAGCAGTATAAAAACCAGACAAGGCACACATTCTTAATGACAGAGGATGGATTGGAGGAGGGTAATAGCTGTGTCGAAGCAGTGCTCCGGTTTTTCTGGCTGCTAGCGTATTAAAATATTGGAAAATAATTCACGGCAGCATTTCAGCTCTGATGGATGAATGACGATGGAAGGGTGACAAGAACACATACGGACTGGTCGACCGGATTGTCATCTATGGCAATGCATAGACTGTAAAAACCTCCTAAATAGACCTCCCAAAACGGATCTGGGAGGTTTGGGGAGGTGCAGTGTTACCATAGCAACGCAAGAGGGTCAATCGGCAGCTTGTGCCAGTCTGACAGGCAGACTGACTAAGGAGAGGACAGAGGGACAGACAGCAGGGGAGAAAGGGGAATGGAGGTGATTGTATTTCTGTGTTGTGTGCGTTTTTGTGCGTGTGTGTGTGCAAGCAGGAAACTCACCATCTGCAGTCTCCATGACGCTGGTGTGGTGGTTGTAGCCCCGGGAAACGCCTCGCACCGAGGCCACCTGGGGCCGCTCCGTGTGAAGCGAGGAGCGCTCCGACAGCCCCGTCACATCGGGGGGCGCTGAGTGGTTATCTGTGGTGAGTGGGGTGTCGGGGGTTAAAAGGTCAAACGCCAGGCCTGCTTTGGGCTATCGTTGCTAAATGAAAATCTACCTGCAAACAAACTGATGTGAGAGCTTTGGAATTTAATTGAGAGGCTAAAAGCCTTTTTGTCATCTGCGAGTGAAAGTCTTCAAGTGCATAAAAGCAACAAGGATTTAATGTTTTTACCCATCTGCTATGATAATGAATGAATGTTTTTATCCAGCAGATACATTCACTTCAGCAAGTAATGCATCTACAGAGAACAAGATGTGTGTGTAGTATGATTAACAGACATGTTTCGGACCGCATTGTGACAGGCTCCCTTTGTCCCCTTTGTCTAAAATGGAGCTAATCGATTATTAAATATTGTATTTATTAAAATGCGATAGAAATATTTTCAGCTAAGATTATTAGTGTTGGTTCGATATACACTTCCTTTATTGAGTACGCCCATACAACTAAAAGCAATCCAATACAACAGCTCTGCTACACACTATACATTTAGGAAGATTCAGTTTTTGCTAACACTGTCACAGAGGTGTTAATTCAACTATATGTTTATTACTGAAAGTTAGTTAGTTATTATATACATTGCAGTCCAGTTTAACACCACTGCAATCTACAATCTCTAAAATATACATAGTTGATCAATCAAAACTGAATATTGTTATTTTTGTAGGTCTTACAGGTGTACCCAATAAAGTGGCCCTGGAGTGTAGGTGCTTCGGTATGACGTGGAGGGAACAGGGTTTAACGTGTAAACCTATTAACACTAAAGTGCTAAGGTAACACAAGAACCAAAACAATCTTTGCAAATCATGGATATGGAGGTGTGCACCCTGAGAGCTGATGTTACCCTCAAAAAGTATTTCTCGTGCACGATGGCCTACTAGTCAGCGTCTGTTTCTGAAGTGGATGATTGACAAAATCAGAGTTCGAGGGGCCACGGAACAGGATAATATTGGAGATTTATTTACAGCTCTGCACCAGTCGCAGCTGCTACTTTATAACAGCAACCTTGAGGAGAGACAAGCTGGACAGAAATCAGACAGCTCCATCCTAAAAGGATATCGCTCTGCCAGCAACACATACAGACACACGCACACACACACACACATACGCAAAGAAGACGCCATCTCACTTTGCCATTGCGGAGAGACGGATGGAGATAAATCCCCTGAATCTCATTAACTAGCTTGTGACACTCGCATGGTTAAGAGGAACGAGGAGCTTTGACGGGGAAGTGGCTGTGAACCCTTTCACATGACTGAATGACAGTGAGATGGCAGACGGAGACGACTAATTAGAGAGACGTGAATTAAAACACTGTGGCTGGTTCCCCTTTTGTCTTGCCTCATGCCTCATCAAGTGCTTTTGTGTACCTGGGGGGAGATGTGGCCTCGGCTGTAACAGATGTATAAGACACTGCTGTCTGTCTGCGATTGAGCTGCAGTCTGAGCAGCATAATACAGGTTCAGACATCAGCTTTGATGAGACAAAAATTCAGATTGGCTGGCAATAATAGAACGCGCTTAAGTTCTGCTGATATCAACAAAGGTAAGACAATGGAAAAAGTTTTAAAAAACTGTCTGCAGACATGATTCACAGAGGAATTCAAAACCATACAGCTAAGCAGATGGTTCTGTAAGCTTCTTAAAGGACTGCAGATTTTAGTAATTTTACCCCCAATGAAACTTAACTAAGGATTCTCCTACCTGCACACTTGAACAGCACTTAAAACTTCTAATACAGCTTCTTAACTTGGCATAAAACGTCATTCTAGTTCTATAATACTGTCCTAATTCAGCCACAATGACGATGAATGGGGATAATTCATGTTGAGCAAAAGGTATTCGCCTCTGGATTGACTGGATTAGAGTGCTGCATCAGTTAAAAGGGGACAAGAACATACAGATCTGCCAACCGAAATGTGATGGCGTGTGAGGCTGCGTGTGTGTGTCACTGACCTAGCTGGGTGTGTGCCATTAGATCGGCCAGTGCGGTAGCTGCAGCGTTGGCGTTGAGGGCTGCGTGGGCAGTGGTGTTGGTGGTGGTGACGGATCTCCCTCCCGGGTGGGATGAGGTGGATGACGCGGAGGATGAGGTGGACGAACCCTGGATGACACGGTTAAACCAGTGCTCAACGGCTGGGTGGCCGTGGCCCTGGTAGGGCGTGGAGGTGGCCAGACGTCCCTGCCGGCGCAGCGAGCCCTCGTCTTCTGACGCTGAGGAGGTGTCTGTGTTTGACAGGTCAAGACAGGGCAGCGTCACAACAGTGGACAAAAACCAAGATGGAAAAACTAGCAATGGAAGACTGCGGGAGTTGAATGATATGCTGATGATACATTATTCTACTTATACATACTGGGGACAGTACATATAAGCCAGTGGAATGGCCAGATGTTTTCAATGGAGATGTTGTTAAGCTGAAGGATGCTTGTTCTTCTTACGGCTTCACTGGTAGAGTATGCATTTGATTTGCCCATCAAAGCAGCCCCACTAACACACAGGCTTAAACACAGCCCATTGCAACTATTTGTGAAAGAGTGAAAAGAAAGAAGGTGCAAAACAAAAGGCTGGAGGTTGTTGTTTTTACACGCTAAAGGTAGACAGTAAACATAATCAAAATGAATACAACTAACAAAGGCACTTGACATATATATGGTACAAACTATATGATGACTATATAGTAGGTATTGCTAGAAAACTAGACAGCTATCGGAACTCAGAAATGTAGTTAAAAAAGGTGTGAGCTTTGTTTTAAGCATGAATTATTTATCATTATTATTATTATCTAACCCATACTGGTATTCTTGTTTGAAGGTGTTGCTACAAAAAAAAGTTAAACAACATACATACTGTACTTGCATACAATACATATACAAACTGAAATGGCCTTAACAACCTAATGTTGGTGTAAAAAAAAACATAAAACCTTAGTTATATGTTGTTTTTTTTTGCCTAAAACTAGTGTAATGTATGCTTATATTATCATGGCTTGGTCACTGATGATTTTACTGCATCTCCAGGAGGCAACTGTGAGTAGTTTCAGCAAAAACAGCGCAGACAGCAACAACTTCAAAGCAAGGTAAGGATCATTCAAAACGAACACATTCGACTTCATCTGCCAAGCTCCCAAAAGTGTCTGCTCTTTCGATGGGATCACTGAAAGTAACACAAGAGCAGGCCAATCTGAGACTTTGTATTCTGCAGAGAACTGAGTGAAATGAAAGGGCTGAAAGGACTCAGGCATCATCCACTTGGGAAAATTAAATGCTCAAGTTATAAACAACTGTTTTCAAAATTACCAACAAAAGGTCACACGTTCCCTTATTATTCATCAGTGATACAGTGAACATCAGTCCTGCTCTGCAGCCTCCAGGAAAAGTACGAAACTCATTCACATGTCTTAAAATATTACACTAAAGTCTAAGCATATTTTACAAAACAAAGACTGAATAATATGGAAAACATATCCAAGCCCACTGAAAGATGAGAAAGAGACATTCAGAGAACAGAGATTAGGTCTGTGTCTGTGATCAGCACGTGTGATGATGTAAACCTTCATGTGATTAATCTGCCTCCTGATCACTCACAGTATGTACACAGTAAGTTGGAGAAACTATCACACATCAACCTCGTGGCCTTGCAGAGGCTGTCAGAGGGAGGCTAGAGGAGGTTTGATTATAACGAGCTAAAATGTAAAGTCTCTACAACCGGCAGACTCATGGGGATTATCTCACATTTATGATTCTGTTTGTTATTCCTCTGCCTCTATCCAATCTCTCTCCCTATCTCAGTAGCCTTGACACAGTTACACAGAGGGAGAGGGAAAGAGGAGGTCAGGAAACAAACTGAAAGTAGAAATAGAGAGTTGGAAATAAAGTGAAAAAGAAAAAAAGTGTTAGTCACAGATAAACAGACAAAAACAGGAATACATAGTGAAGTGTGAGACAGAGAAAGACAGGCAGTGATGGAGGATTTGAGAGAGAAAACCTAAGCTGAGACAGTCGCATATATGCAGAGATCTCAGTTACTCGAGTAGCAATGAAATACTGTGCTTGAGCAAACAGTTTTCACTGACTTGTTACTATAGAAAATCGATTCAATCCTATTGGCTGGAACAACTACATATGGTTGGTGCCTGAAAGTGACAATTGCAATATTGGCAAATGGCATACAATGTATTAGAACCTCTAGATTCAATCTTTCCTTCATCTTTGCAGTATAAAAGGGAAAATAACTTTTAAAGATTATTTATCAAGCTGTCTACTAGGAATGAAAAGAAGACAGGCTGTATTTGAGCACAGCGGTGCTTTGAGCTAAATGCTAGTCATCACAAATTACACGAGTAAAGTATAGCTGAGACAGATGTTTTGCAGGTAATTTGTCATCAACAAAAATGCAGGACAAGTAGAAATTTTGACCTGATGATCTACCTGATGAAAAGTCACAGGGGTCACCCCCAGCGATTACAATTTACGCTGAATGTCTGAACCAATCATGACAATCAATCCAACAGCTGCCGAGACATTTCAGTCAGAATCCCAAATGTCAACCTCGTAGTGGCGCTAGAGGAGAAATCAGAGCATCACAACAGGCTTCATCCTCTGGGGAACATGAATGTCTGTACCAAATTTCATAGCAGTCCATCCTTGTCTAGACCTAAATGCTGGACTGACTGATAAACCAACATCAGAGCAATGCATGGCTACAAAAACATTTGAGGAAAACTTTAATGTCAGGCTTTTATACATGTGGTTTTTGCATGGTTTTCTATGTATGAGTTCCAATATTTTGTTTATAGTGTAACTAAGCTGTAGTGTAAGTATTGGTCTGTACATTGGCTACGTTAACTGTGTAATGTTTGAATAAGGCTTCTATCATCCAGTCATGCCACATTGTACTGAATGACAAGACCAGCAGTATAAAAACAGTTTTGCTCACATTACTACTGGTTAGTCACAATCAGACATGGAGTGAACTGACACACAGTGTGATCACATATAAACCAGCCACTGCAGATTAGTAAGATGGAAAAGGAGAAAGTTCAATCAATGTGCATGTGCACCAAATACAGATACCAACAACGGGATCTGTTCATCACTCTACAGCAGCTTTAGAGGCCAAACTTTATGGTCCCTGATACCTACAGTATGTATCGTATCCCAATAGATTACAGTAGATCAGTCAGAGTGACTGAAAACCACCATGAAGAGCCCCTTCCTTCTCCTGTTCAAACTCCAATGTCTGAGCTCTTAATCCGGTTACTCGCTCCACCGCTGTGTCCTCTCTCTTTACCCAAGACATGAGGCTCTAAGGCCCCCCACCAATTAACTCTTATACAGCAATGATAAAGTCACTGATTTAGATAAAAGCCTTCTTGGAAAGTATTCATGCAAAATCAACAACAGCAAAGTTTTTGGGGGTTTTTTTGTGCTTTGAAAATCTCACCAAAAAAGAAGCTGCATAAAGCACTAAAATGACAAATATTTAAATGAACGGGCCCACACAATACAAAACTGTTATAAAAGCAGGAAAAAGGTCGACATTTTGAGACCATGTTAAAAATCTGATTATGCACCCATTATGCAACTCATGTGGGAAGGTCTGCCTGGAAACACAACAGTGAGAACTGGATCCTTTATAGTCACAAAGAATGGACACATTCATCAGACTGCACATTTCTCTCCAGTGGCAAATGCGTGGCAACATCGTCTTCGATTACTGGACACAACAGAGTGTCAACATCCTACACTCCAATGCTCATGGGAACACATGAAAACATTGCATGAGCATAAACCTGTGCTGTGTGGATAAACTCTGCTCCTCGGTGAACAGTAGGTTTAAAAGGTCTCACCTGGCGGGGTGCATGCTTCAACAGAGGACTGAACTAACACAGATCGTCTCTTGGAGGGCATTGGCATCTTCCTCTCTTTGTACTTTGCCAAAGCTGCTTGGACGGCTTCTGTGTGCAAATCTAAGAGAGCACATCAACATAGATTAGCAACAGAGGAGCACCAGGCGTTCGGAACTCTCTGGCAGTACGAACACATGATTACCAGATCTAAAGCGTTCATCCCGGGTGTTGGCTGCCCGGGACTTGTTGTGTTTGGAACCTGGGAGAACAGCCTGGGTGGAGGCCTGGATCCTGTTGTCAATTTGCAGAGAAGGATCTACACCTGCAGAGAGATGAGACCAAAGCAGGCACAGGACAGTTTATAACAGTACGCAAACAAAAGTTACAGCTTCCTCTAATGCTCAAATATAGACATATCAATATGAGAAATATGAGCAGATACACTCTTTGAGGAGAATTTGACTTGGACATAGAGAAACGCCGCTGAACCGACCAGATCAAGTATCCGCAAGCTTAATGGTAATCCCCTACTTAGGCTGCTTTCTTCTAATAAAGTAGCTTGGAGTTGAGAAAGTATTCACTTTAATTAATCTAGTCTCTCTTGCAGCTTTCCAGCTGCCTTCCAGCTTTCCAAGGGAAGCAAATGCAAATTACACAGACGTAACAGAAAGGAGGTGATTAAGAACCATGAATGTCAAAGACAACATCTTCTAACAAGCCTTCTAAAATTATCAAACTCTCAAACTCATCAACCTCTCTGTGCTCTGCGTGACGCAGGCAGTGATTCATCCTTTAGCTTATGCAATTCTCATTTGGGCTTCATGAAATAACTCGTGGTTAGGATCAGACGGGAAACCCAAGACTAACGCCAGAAGGAAGGTCACGGTTCAAGCTCAATTAGTAGTCCTCAGTACTTTTTCACTTCTGCTCTTGTGTCGACGTATCTGAAGTATGTATGGAAGAATAAATGTAAAGGAGAAACTCATGAAAGAATACTGATGAGCTTGAATCCCATGGCATGCAGGATGTAAAATGACTAAATGAGATGAATATAACTGTACTGTACATGACCAGTTTGATCTAAATGAACTATTAATTATTGACAAAAGACCTTCATCTTCCCTTCTTTTATGTATATATATATATATATATATATATATATAAAGAAATACACAATCCACAACTTGCTTGTATTTCATTGTTGGGTAATAAAAGACCTTAGCAGTTATTTTAGGCAGAGCTGAAGGACACACAGACTTTACACACAATGGAACAGGAAGAACTAGCATCCGTACTATAATTTATGGCAATACATCTGATATAATAGTTCTATAATATACAGTATATTTTGGGACAAACCAGAGTATGAAGTTTAAAAGGATGCTTCTGTAGTTCTGTGGCTCTGTCTTGATAAACAATGGCATCTTGTGCCATGTTTGCACAGCCTCCTACAGACCGCCTGTAGCTGTACTTCCAACAAAATTTCTGATTCCCAAACACTGCATGTTTTGTACTTACATATATAAATCAAGGTAGCAGCACAACAAATAACGAAATGCATTTTACTGTATATTTGTAAGTACTAAAGCCCATGTGGAGGTGACAATGTAGAATAAGAACTAAAAAAGTTGAAACACTACAGGTTCATGCTACATTGGTGTTTTGCAGGGAATGATGATGATGATGTGAAGACATGATAAAATATGCAGACATTAACCCCGCCATTTCATGTTTATTGGAAGGCACAACCAAGCCAGTAGTACCAAGACCACAAATTGAATCCCACCTTTACTTTACCCCTGAACTACCTATTTTCTCTGCATGATGATCATGAGAAGATGCTGTCTTGTGTTTTTACTGTTACTGTCGCTTGATGCCTACCACTCATGGCATCACCCCCACTGTTGCTGAAGTGTTTTAAATAGCTACAAAGATGAGTAATTTATACAGAAAATACATAACCGTGGGTGTCAACACACTCAACCTGAAGACACAGAATGACTGAGTGTGAGTGAGTCATCATTAAAATCACAACAATCCAGCTATATTCACGCACTTCAGCCGAACATTAAGGGAGTCACAGCCCCTATCATTGGCTGTTGATTGATACTTAGTTAAACTAACTTAAATTAACAGTGTAGCTAAAAAGCATCCACGAAAACACTGTGGGCAGCTTTAAGGTTGCCGTGATGCTGCAACTTTTACTGACCTGTGACCAAATGAGCTACACAGAGTGGCTGCTTTTGCAAGTATACCCCATTAGGAAACAGTCTTTTGAGGACAGAGCTCCACCACGTCACATTCTGTCAGCTAGATCCAACAGCTAGCTGGCTAGCCAGTCAGACACCCGGCCAGCCAGCCAGTCAGCCATCAGCTCGCCTTGCTTTTCAGCGGCAGCTTAGTGGGGATCAGTGAGCTCAACACTGTCAGCAACTCTCAGACAGCGGCAGCACACACTGCAATGCTGAGCAACATTCACACACGCTTCAACTTAATCTATTCAATAACACAAGTTTCAAATATTACACACGGTTCAATAAGGCCTGAGGACATTTAAGGACATGATGCATGGAGGCTGACACACACACACACGCACACACACACACACACACACACACAGCATCCCCTGAGCGTGGATAGACAAATTAATATATGCTGGTCCCTTATATCGCTCTGACAGCCCAGTCACACAGCAGCCTTTCCCAAGCTCCCAGAGGAGACAGGTCTATAAAACAAGCCAGGACACCAGACCCGGTTGCTGGGCAGAACACGCTTCAGAGACACACCGCACTGAGCCAATCAGAGGGGTGCTCCGTCACAGCAGATGTTGTTATTGGTTCACAGCGTATCCTGATGAATTTTTAGCACCTGTCTGAGGACAACGCTTACCGGTGTGGCGGCTGATTACACGTGTGCCGCGTCTTACTCGAGAGGAAACGCACTTCGCTAATGGGTTGCATCAAGATCACAATAGTATGACATGACACGTGCCTAACACAGACGAATGGATGGGAAATTCAGTTTGAAGAGCTACGACTTAGAAACTGTATTCATAGTCAGAAAATGAAGATAAGACTGGGCACAACACATACCTGTACACTCACAGAGACGATACAAAAATTACTTTATAGAGATAAACTTACATTCAAATGTTGACTTTTCCTGTTTGAATTTGACCTCATAAACTCACAGTGTAACCCACTACACAACACTAAAAAATATAAACAAATGAAATTAATCTACTCTCTAATAGTCCTGAACAATCTGCTTTTGTACATCTACTTTATGGTACTTTGCACATGCACAGTACAGTCCTATCATATTTTGTATAGACATCAGAAGCCTATTGGTCTCCTGTTTCAATCCTGCAGCTGTTAAAGTCTAACCCAATGATTCATCATGCTTGATAGATGCGTCATTAATTCCCAACACATCCATGTGTTTCATATGAAGAATCTCACCCACCCCAAAGCTCATCTATTCCTGCCTTATATCAATCACTTCCGTTCTTTGGGCGTTGCAATCTAGACTGAATGTATCGACAGAAAAGGAAACAAATCTATGATAACAAGAATGGAGAGGGAGCAAGAGAAAGACAGAGAATGAAAGAGACGATCCGCCCAAGCTAAATAACAGGTCTGCTAACTTCAGTGGAAAGCCTTCGAACGAGCGGCCCACACCAGACTCTGGTTTCCACTGAGGCTTGGTGTTCTGATAGCAGGCCAAACCAAAGACTGCCATGGACCCCGGATAGAGGACGGAGAAGCATGAACCATACAGCTAGCGACTCCTCTCTGGGATTCACCGCAAACCACCTCGACCTTAGACTCTGCCTTAGGCTGCTGGGACTGACCGACAGCACGACTGGGGCTAAAAATATCCTGAATATGATGATGATTAAATGCATGTAGCCCCCTCGACACAGTCTACAACCAAAGACATACAGTATAATAAGCAGCAACAAACAGCTAGGACACTTTACGCCTCCCTGTTAAGTTAATACCTTTCGTCTCAACCACCCTCGGCCTAACAGATGATGCAGACACAAATATGAGGATTAAAAAACAAAACACTCCTCTGAATAACTTACCTAAATTCATAATCATTTCCGATTAAAAAGTTTGGTTTGGTTTTTAGATTTTAAGAGATTTGCATTATGAGAACAATCAAATCTAGCTCAGTTATCATTCCTGCAGAGGCACCTAATATTTCCATCAGAGTGCGTCTTCCTTGACTCGATTGGTTAGCGTCTATTTTCATTTGGCCCCGACATACACTATGATATATGGCTGATGCAGGGCTGAGGCATTAATAACAGGACTCAAAGAATCAAGGACGCACCAGCAGACACATGATTTAACCAGATGAATAAAGTATAGATGTGCCAAATGTGATGCTCCATCTGGTATCTCTGGTTTCAGAAATATTCAATTAACTCCCAATTAATTTTGGCTTTGCTTTTATCCTGTTTTTTTCATGTTTTGGGATTTTTATTTCTCTCAGATTTTGATGTTTTTTTCCCCCTTTAACTTCTCTCTGTAAGCTGTAATAAGGTTTGTTTTATTAAAAATAATATGCTATGTATAAATGATGCTACAACCATTGGTATTAACATTATAAGATACTTTTTTCCCCATTCTGTTTGCTCTTGCAAGGACACTATGCTAACTGCTATGCTAACAGGCAGCCAGAGCAAAGATAAAAACCTGTTCTGGACAGCACATTTCCTGCTGGCCTGTGTGTCTTACCTTGTATCTGTGGGATGTACGGTGCCAACAGCTTGCCTCGTTTCTTCTCATAGCCCTTCTGAGTGATGTCTCCTGTACAGACAGAGACAGAGCAATACAGAGGAACAGACAGATAGAGAGAGAAGAAGGGGGGGGGCAGAGAGATGAGTCATTAGCTTAGCCGTGCCCTGGTGGGTGTGTGTGTGTGTGTGTCTGTGTGCACAAGTGCCTCAGGAACACGCTGCCAGGCTGCTTACACTGGCACCTCGGGGCACCAGAGGAGGGCTGCAGCAGCAGATGACCAGCTTTCACCAACTGGATGTCTCTCTCTCTCTCTCTCTCTCTCTCACACACACACACACATACAGAGGAAGTGACCTTGCGATCGTCACACATGTTCATTGATTGATATGTTAGTGTGGTGAAGTTCCTGCTGAATACTTGAATGAGAACATCGGCAAGGCAAGGGGCATTTAAAAGATCATTTGTCTGGTGCGACTGGAAACATTTTCCCTCCGAGCATTTTTACCAGAGGTAAAAATACTGCTGATGTCAGCATGAACCGAATCCGCCTCAGTTGTCTCCCCACACATAATTAAAAGGCGGTCTGTTAAATAAGATCAAGCTGCACGTTATTTTAATAGTCCTATTTGAAAGGATGTTTTCCAAGTCTGGAATTTACCTACAACAAATTTCTTAACCATCACTAGACTTGGCAAGGTTTAGAGTAGACCTAGCAAGGTTCGTTGTGAAAACAGTGATGAAAAATATGACCATGATTTCCCAAAACTGACACAACCCCAGCACTGCCTCTGTATTGGTTACTTATATTGTCTCAGAGGACAAAGTCACATTGTTAGGTCATGCTAACTGCTAAACATAATTTGGTTTATATGCACGCTTGGCATAGTGGCCATGTATGCACACAATAATAAACTACTTCAACATCATCGTCATCAAAATGTGACACAGAGAAGTATGTATTGAACATCGCATCAGTATGTTATTGGATGTTCATCTCCACCCCAATCTGACTGAGTTACTGCCAGCACCAGTCCAGTGTTTGCCACAGCAACTCTGACCTCATGATGCCAAACATAAAAAAAATATATTCCAATCAGCTTCACACGGTGAGGTATACAGTTTTTAAATTTGGGAATAAGAGCATCCTGGTACTGGATCGGTAACTTGAGGTATCAATTTCAGGAAAGAAAGAGCTGAATTGATCATCTCCCAGCTGTAGTGGATTGCTTCACTACACACAGTATGAAAGGCCCTTTTATTGAAGAAACCAACAAAATGCAGCCTCTTTGCAGTGTGACATAAAAGCATAAAAACAACTAAACTCATCACTTAAATGCCAAAGAAATGTTGAAACATGTCCACATGGGACCTGTTCAAAAGACAGAAGTAGGTCACCGGCTAATGTTTTGGCTGTGTGTGGTTGATTTGGGGATGTCACTGTGTTCCTGCAAACCAGACACTGTTGTGGGTTGATCAGGTGGAGGCTTGCTCTTTTGCAGACAAAGGACATATTGATTCACACGGAGACAGCTGACTGACAGCACCTCAACACACAAACCATGAGTGTGTACATAGCTATGCTCGTATATATATATATATATATATATATATATATATGACCTCTAACAAGCTCTAACATCCCTAAAGATTTGTGGAAAATATTCCAGTTAAACAGTCGGGCTACAAGGAGTGTCAAAGTCAAACAACCACTTGACGTGACATTGTTTTGGCCGGAAGCTAGAAATGCTCATGAAAGTCAGTGGAGTCCAATGAATAAGGATCACACTGTGTCATTTACATTAATCTCTACAGGCTCTCTGTGGGGGTCATCAGCGTGCAGGTCAAGTGAAAAAGCAATAAGTTCAATAGGTCCACGTGAACAGAACAAATTGATTAAAATCTGCATGTGATCCCATTTATTCATCTCACTATGGGGAATACTATATTTTTCTTGCTCCTTTATCGACGTGCGTAATCTATATTATTAAAAGGCGTACTGTGTAAACACCCCCGTGTCATATAAGCCATCATCCCTTCATATTTAGTTATGTTGATTTATCTGGTGGTTTTTCTGCTCCTCGAGCCTCTTGAACACAACAGTGTGGTAGTGTGAAGGCAGGTGTTGTTGGTCACACTGGTTGCTGTGCTGCCCGCTGGTCCTGAGTCACCAGTAACAGCTGAATGCTTGCACTGTTAAATGTCCAGGAGAGCTGGAGGCTAGCAACAATACAGCGCTGTCCACAGGCCGAGCCGGCTGACCTGACACTGACTCTTTCTGGTGATAAGTGTCTCTGTTTGTATGTGTGTACAACAGTATAAGTCTCCGCGCATGCCAGCGTGTCTGAGTGTGCGCACCACAGACAGCCAACCGGCCTGACAACCACACAATAGAGGGCTATTCTCCGCTCCGGCTCCGAATTCTGGCTAGCGGCCTCGGTGGCCAAGCGGCCCCTTTGCCCACACTGATCCATCAAGTTATGTCTCAGTGAAGCTAATCTTTTGAACTGAGAACAAACAGCTTCGTCATTAAATATGTAGGAATGGACTCAAGCATTCAATAGTAGACAATGACCCTTACCAAACCAAAAAAAAAGTCTGACACACCAAAGGATCACAATATTTTCTGTGTGCGTGTGAATAAACAAGAGCCTGTTTGCATATGTTTGCACATGTATTTGTGTGTGCATGTGTGCGTGACTGCATTTTTTTTTTTTTTGTATTCTCACACAGACACTCCATTTCCCCTCTCTGTCTCTGTTTGAGCTTTGAGTGCCTCCATGGGAGGATTCAAAGGTCAATATGTGTCCTGCCGCCTGGGGAGTAACAGAGGAGGGGAGAGGGGATATTGGGATGCAGCGAAATAGAGAGATGGAAGGATGGATGGATGAAGGGAGGGAAGCTTAGCACCTTCACCAAATTACTCCATCACAAGCGACAAGCTGCAGCTTAGAGAATATTTACAGCAGAGGGGGAAACACTTCATTTGGCCCCCTTTCACCCTTCTGTGCTGACTACAGGCTTTGCCATGTAATTGAGCTGTAAAGAAAAGGGAAAGGGTATGTTTCCACCTGAGGGAATAGGGGGTGTTGGGCTGGAGTAAATAAAAACCGAGAACGAATGTGTCAAAGACGGAGATGCACAAGAGGGTGGCGTGAACCAAAGAGGAGGGGTCTCTTATGTCATGATGGTTAGAGATCAGCAGGGGCTCAGCTGGAAGTATTTTTTTCTGAACCGGCATCCACTTTCATCAAAATCCACCTCCTTTGTTGCCTCTATCCCTCCACTCTCACCTCCTCACCTTCTTCTCAGCCTTTAAGGGCTCACTATCTCCACGTGGCTAAGCATTATTAGCATTCTTGTCATCTTTTGACCTCTCTTTCTGACTACCTGCAGCACTTCTGAGTAGAGCCCGCCTGATAATGGCTTATCGCAGACATATTGGTATAAATGTTATCTAGTATGTCTTCCTCCGGTATATAATGCAGAAAAGTTGCTTGTGGTAATATATTATTGTCACTGCGTTTTACGATACTGCAAGAGAGCAAGAGAGAAGAAGCAGCTCTCGGCAACGTCAACAAAAGTTGCATTATTTGGATTATTTGTTCAAGAATATTTACCTTAAATATTCTTTAATAAAGTTATTTGCATAATTATATCAGAGTAGAATCCACATTATATTTTCATTTCAGCTCAAAAATTCACTATGTTGGCTGCTATATCATCGTTCCGAGAAGAAAAAAAGTCACATTTTTAAAGGGTATGCTGGTCTTGTGACACTAGCCTCCATCCATCTGAAGCGAGAAGATTTTATTTCCCAGAGACCAGAGGCATTTTTATCTGGAACATCATCCAACGCTGTTACCGTAAACATTCCTCTGACTCGGCACTGAATCCAATTTCCAAAAAGAAACGGTCAATCTTGTGACACACTGAACAATGACAGCAAGAGAGCCCGCTGTCCTCTGCTTTGTCTTATTGACTTTAATTGACTGATGGCTATTGAGCATCACTGACTGATGGCTATTGAGTGGAGCTGTTCCTCCGATGGGGCCCATTAGAGAATTACCTTACATCTGCCCAGACGGAGCTCTTCAATCAGGAGGGAAATACTGAAACACAGCACATTCCTCCACAAACCAGCGCAAAAACACATTAAAGACAGATAACGAAGCTCTGAATGAAGATGGTGAGACTGGCTTTAGTTAGGGTGTGAGGCTTACCTTAATAAGAACAGTTAAGATTAAGATTTAATACATCCACACACATTTTCTCTCTTCTTTTAGATGCAGAAAGCCACACAGGGACGTCAACATTTGCTCTCAACTATCTCCCCTGTGTATCAGGCACATAAACACACACATACACACACACACATACATGTATATACACACTAGTAGCAGCAATGTTTTGACAGTCACACAGCAACAGTTTCAATGTCTTAAGCCCTGCATCTGTGTGTTTTCCTCTCCTGCTGGCTGCCTATTAAAAAACACAACCCACACAGCCAGAGTCTGTGTGTGTTTGTCTGTGTAGCTATGAGGGCAGACTGTCTATGTGCCTGCTTGGCTGTGAGTCTGACACAATCAGCAACACTACAACTGGTATCATCCCGATATATAATATAATATAATCAATTCTCATACTGAGATATAATGTTTTACAATCGTCATTTCTAAATTAATCAGGGATGCAACAGTCAGTGCAAAAACTCAGACATATTCATATTATTATTTTAGAAGACAAAGCAGCAAATATTCACACCTGAGAAGATGGAACCAGTTTAAAATGTTTAAGAAATTAATTGATTATCAACATCAATGTATGTTTCGGTTAATTGACTTATCATTGGATCTTTTTAGACATTAAACATTAATATCAAGATAACTCTGCGATGATTACAGCGATGCTAATTTTTTGTCCATTTGTCCAAAAACATGTTCTTTACCCTGAAATAAAACCCCTCATGTCTTTGCCATACTGCCTCCCTCTCTTCCTCAGTGACAGACAGCCAGAGAGGTGGCCCCACCCACCCTTAATGTGAGTTCCTGTGCCAGACTGACCCACATTGTGCCAACACTGCCACCAAGCCAGCAAACCAAGCCTTCTGCCCTTCAGCCACAGAAAACCACAGTTAAATATTTAGGCAGGGCAGCATTTACTCTCCAGGCTTGTGTGCTGAATCCAACAAAAGCAGATGTAGCCAGCTGTTGTTTAGCTCAGCTATCCTGCATACAAATATTGGTTTTACACATGTGGATTAAGCTTTACCTGAGACAGACACTGGAATCTTTCCCGGTGCATATTTGTAGTGGACGGTTTATCTATTTCAGGTGTGCACGGTGCACAGCTTTGTGCATTATCCCACTCGTTCAAACAGCCGAGAGGAAAAGGGCACAAACCTGCACTACTCACAGCTTTTCCTCACTATATCTGACAGATGCAGAAATTGTACCTGCTGCCTAACAGCTGAAAAAAAAAAGGAGCAGACATCTGAAAGAGGCAAAGAGGGAGATGGATGGAGAAAAAGCAGATCCACACCACAGATTCAACCACATGTCTAGCTTATTTGCCTGTCTCACATGACAAAAAACACTAACCAAGCTGCAGAAGAAGTATACTTAAAGTACAGTGTGCAGTGACCACAGCAGACCCCTATTTAATTGTTTCGACACACACACCCACTGTAACTCACGTGCAGAAGCCAGGGAAGCAAGCAGAGCAGCGATGAGACGTCTTGAGCAGGGAGAAAGATGCACAGAGGGATGGAGGGAGAAGGAGAAGGCAGTTCAGCAACAACTAACCAGCTAGCAGGAATACTCTAAGAAGTCCTGCTGTCATAAGTCAGGCCCTTCAGCATCCTTTGTTTCCTTTCCTGGTGAGAGCAGGAGAATGAACGAACCCCATCTCCCTCATTCTCCCTTCCCATCATTCCCCTCCCTCTCGCCCTCTCTCAAACCCCACGCTCCAGACCCCCCCTTCCTCAATCGACTGCCCCTGATACCCCCCTCCTTCTCCCGCTCCCTCTCTCTCGCTCTCTCTCTCTCACTCTTTCCATCTCTCGCCCCATCCCTCCCAGCTAAGGTCTCCACACAAAGCCAAACTAGGCTGCAGGATTAGGGTGTCAAAGCAGACCCCTGCCCCCCACCTTCCCACATACCAATCTCACACACACACACACTGTACAAGAACTATGGAAGAGGCTTTGTTAGCCTGTTACAACACGTTTATACAAGTCGAGTTACAGAGCATGCAAGCCTTAATTCACTGTCGAGAAGAAGCTTCCATACTGACACAGACAACCACAGCATTAGCGTTAATGCTTGCAACAACATTACAAAGACCACAGCTGACAAATACAGAAGCAAAGTATTTTATATAACACTGCTGGATGGTGAACGTAACCACCTGGACATCCAGATCAAACCTGCCAGACAATATACCGGAACGGAACATTGTCTCTAAGCTCTAAGGGCTGTAATTGTACTGTAATTTCCACCTTGAAATCGTTTTGTGAACATTTGTGACTGTACGAGGGAAGGACAAGCTACACTGGGTAAGATTAGGCTTTTATTGTGATGAAGAGCTCTTTGATGTAGGAGTAAAACCTGCCCTGTGTTTAACTGGTTGGAGATGGAGCAGACCCAGCAGGCTTATCACCCCCAAAGTGTGTGCGCGCATTACTATTTCATTTTAGAAATTAGAGACCTATTCACCCTATGGCAATAAGTTTCAATGAATAGCTGCATGTAATTAGGCTTAATTATTACTTGCCAGCACACACACACACACACACACACACACACACACACACACACACACACACACACACACACACACACACACACACACACACACACACACACACACACACTAGTGGACCTGCACAATTACACCAGCAAACACCCACACACACAAAACAGATCATGTCCTCGGTTTCTAAAGCCTGAGATGAACAACACGTCACCTTGGACCGGTGGGTCAGACACATTGTATACGTCACATTCACATGTTAAACACCATATAAACTGAGCGGACAAAGGCTAAAATCCCTTTACAATATAATAGAGTCCAATAGACAGGCCCTGCAGTACGTACTATCGTTGTAAACATTTAATAATTAGTCAATTAATGGATTAGTTAAGCAGCAAAAATATAATTGGCAACTACTTTGACAATCTATGAATCGTTTCAGATGTTTTTTAAGCAAAAATAATAAAATAATAGTTTCTCAGATGTGAGAATTTGACATTTTTCTTTATCTGTTAGTAAACTGAATATGTTTGGATTTTCATCTGAGTGTGCCACTGTGACTTCTGGAAAATTACTATTTTATGTCATATTATAGTTAATGATAAAGCGATTAGCAGATTTCACAACAGCAGTTTAACTAGGTTCAACTACGCCGACTTGGGCTTTCCATGCAACAATAACTAACGGCAACAAGGCAGGAAAAAGAGCATTGACCATTTATAAATGTAGCATTCACCAAAACAGCATGTAATCCCTTCAAGGGCATAACACCTGCATAAAAGATCTTTTCAATTTCCTTCTTTCATTTTGACTAAAACTACAAAAAAAAAAAAAAATCTGTAGTGTTCAAGTTGAGTAGTGAACGTATGATAAATCAATAAAGAAAAGAATCAACAGATTACTCAATAATCAAGATAATGCTTGCATCCCTACTGATAGAAATTTAAACTTGGACTTGCACTGGACTGCATTACATTGATTACTTATTACACAGAAATTCAATATGATTGCATCACACTGCATGAGGGTTTCTTTTCCATTAATGTAGCAAAGAACAGACAACATGACAGTAGACCTGGACCAGTTCCCATCACGGTTTGATTCCAAATCCTTTTAAGTCACATACTGAATGTAGATCTCGGTTAAACTCAGCAGCACAGCACATTACCTTTCAATAGAGCCAAGAAATGCCATGAAACCTCAAGGCTATGCGAAATGTGAGACAACAGATTTATCATTTTGTACAGCTCGAGTCATACTGAATGACATGAATGCACAGTGTAGGATCATTTATATGACACACATCCTACTGGAAGGTTAAAGACAGTCAGGGTCGGGAGGAAAAAGGGTAAGTGTTGCAGAAAAGAGGGGTTGATTGAAGATGACAAGGAGCTTGACATTGAGAGCCAGCTGGAGAAACGGAGGGGGGGGCAGGGCCAACTGGAGGAAGCTTTAGGGAGAATTTAGAGACAGAAAGGGGGGGAGCAGTGAGGAAAGAAAAGAGAGAGGAGGGAAAAAGGATAAGGAATAAAGGAGGATATGATTAAAAGGTAATGACTTCCTCTTCCTTTCTCTAGACACACAGACACATGCTGACACACACACACACACACACAGACAGATACACTGATATCCCTGATCCTAAAGCGCCTGGGCGTCTCTCAGTCTCCATCCATCAACTCCTCCAATCACTCTGTCGCATCGCTTTTAATTAAGTAGTGCCAACGAATTAGGAGACAGAGCGAACCCTCCATTACCACTTTGCTAATACATAACCCCCTCATCACATATTCACACATACACACACGGCCCAAAATCCCCTATCCGTCCCCCAGGCTCTGAATGGCTGGTGAGCAGACAGACAGTGTGAATAATAAGACATTAGATGCAGCGCTGCCTTACTCAGGGGGCCCTGCAGCTGTGCACTGATTTGGGGAACAGACAAGAAGGGGTTGGGGGGGGGGGGGGCCATAATTAACAGTCACAAATAAACACTGACACTGTAAGCACACACATCAAAGGAACACACACACATGTGCAATGATTGCACATTCTCACAAAGAGACAGATGCTGATCATCTCAAGAGCAAACACTGAAGCAGAGGCATCCGATGAGGGATCAGGACATTGTGTAAAATGTGAAAGTGTGAACTGATCACCTGTGTGTGTGTTATATATATCTATCTTTATGAGGACCAATTTGTTTTAGACCTAGAATGATGGCATTTTGGTCAGTAAGGGTTGTAAGGTTTCTGAGGTTAGACATTATGATGGTTAAGGTTAAGATAACAGGCGAGGGAATACACTGTGTTAAAGAGCGTTCTCACAAATATCCAGAAATAAGTGTGTGTTAATGGGTGAATGTGTGTGTGTGTGTGTGTGTGTGTGTGTGTGTGTGTGTGTGTGTGTGTGTGTGTGTGTGGCTGGCTCCAGTCCAAACATACTCATCTCAATTCCATTCAGACACATGATACCCAGGGTGAGCTGAGCTTCACAGTAGCTGAGCGATGTGCTGGCTCTCAGCCAGAGTTTTTCATCAACATGCATCTCACCTACGTGGATGTTAGCAAAAAAAAAAAACAATAGGTGTAATCTGTAATACTGTTGACGTCGTCATATCATATAGACAGCTTCGTTTTAGCGCCTATGATGTCTTTTCCACGTCAAATTTTGTTTTAAACCGGTGTGAGAGAGTCGGGAAACGTGGGAAGTGACAACGAGAGACTCTCTCATTGTTTAAGTCCTTTCATGTTGCTTATGTGTTAGTGTGTGCGTCTCTATAGAGCATGTATGTGATTTGTGGAGCAAGACATCTGTGTGACAGGCGTGACCAGCAGTGGAGCCTCAGAGTAAAGACTCTGACATGAAACACAAGAATCCGTTCACAGCCAACAAGCACTACTCTGCCTCTAGCTACAAAGTGATGGACTAACTACTGTATTCTAACATGCTTGGCTTACGAGTGCCAGCCTTACTGTACTCCCTGCTGGTTCAGTTATTTGATGGCATGCCTATAAATCAGCTCTGCTGGTGGTGACAGCTTCCACCTCTCTCTCGAGCTGCAGAAGACCATGTGTGCTACTATCATTTGGCCAACACATCTGCACTAATGGTGTAAGCTACAGAGTGAATAGAGCTGCAGTGATCAGCACAAAAAGCAAGACTAGCGCTTAACTAGCTGCTAATGAATAGCTCAGTCTAACACTGGAGCTCCATCCAACTTGTCCTCATTCAAAAACTGCTCCTTCTGCTGTGTTTCGTACAGTTCTCACCGAAAATAATGAAATATCCAGCACTTATTATCACTTGAGCTAAAAGCAGCCTTTCACACACCCACTCTTATGTGAGATTTTTAGGGGGCTGACACCAGACTATGCACCAGTTTGTCATGTTCTTCATTGTGAGCACTTTTGAGTAGAGAGAAATTAAGTCCAGCAAAGACAAACTCAGCTTCCTTCCATTCAAGGCATCACAGCTCTACTCTCAAACTCAACAATCTAATTTGTCTCAGTTCAAAGAGAGAGTCTAAAACACAGAGTGGCTCTCCCCGATGAGAAATCTTGTGCCATTGTCCAGATGCTATTCAACGTGCTCTGCCACACATGCTGCATGCAGTCCGACTGTTTTACATTCCTCTGGGGACCTGTTAAATAACCCGAGCAGGAAGCTAATGTTTTCACAGACCAAGCCTCTGATTAATATAGGAATGAAAATGACATTGCATTTTTTGTTATAATTGCAGATTATCATTACTTTGTTTCTGCCCTCCTTATAAAAGCATACAGACTCAGCACAATAATAACTACAACTTAAACCTATTGCTCTAATGAAGAGCTAACACTACAGACTATGGCTACCACCTACTTGGCAGAGGCAGCGTTTCCAGCATGTGGAGAGAAACCCTGGGTCCCTGGTGAGATATGATTGGGATGGTGTCCCATCTGAAGCCCCCAGCTCTGTGTGAGCTGCTCGCTTCTCTGTACGATCTCAGAGGTTGTGGTGAGATTTATTGTCTTCTTCTTTGCCTGGTTATTACCATATGAATGACCATGTTTTCACCGGCCTGACACAGACTTAGCCATTAAGCCCCTTGCATATACGCTCACACATAAACACCTTTGCTATAGCGAGGGATGGTGGGGTGGGGAGAGAGCCGGGTGTTTTTGCATGAACACACAAAACAACTACACATGGACACCGTGGCAATCCAATTAAAGGCTGCACAAATAGATACACTTAGTGGTATTATAAATGCAAGCTAACACCCCCAACTGAGTGTTTTTGTGTGTGTTTGTGCATCCATATCTATATGTCAGCAGCCAGGGCTAACAAGCTCTGCTCTCTAACAAGCCATACCGCAAAACCTTTTGTTCCTCGCCTGTGATTCATGACCGGGTCTTGGAGGTGAGCCCAGCATCAGTGGGTGATTACATGAAAGCATGTGTGTGTGTGTGTGTGTGTGTGTGCGCGCGTGCCTGTGTTTACCCTACACAAAACATACTATGGGCCCATTATTTCTTGTCAGCACTGCTAATGTAAAATTGTATGTTTCTAAATATACACAGCTCTTCTCTTGACAGAGAGCAAAGCACAGCTACACAGGTGAGAGAGGATCAACACCGGCATCAGTGCAGGTCAACAGAACACGCAGGTGGATACACAATGTAGAACAAATGTGCTCAGACACAAATATGCAGCTTACACCTGCGATGGAGTCTGCAAGGCATGTTGCAAGAATCAAACTGAATGGTGACAGCACTGTTGGCAAACAGCAACGTTATCTAGCAGCTATAAAATATCTTGCTTTTATTCTAATTTAAAATTGAACTTGTTAACATCTGTATGTTTTAAGCACATTGAGGACCTGAATATCCTAGAACTAGAAATAAGAGCTGCAACTAGTCAGTCAGTCTAAAAATGGCCCACTACGATTCAGCACACACACACACACACACACACACACACACACACGCACACACACACACACACACACACAGTGGACAGGCTGATCACACCAGGCTCTGGACAGGATGAACACAAGCCTCACCTCCTCTCAAACACCATCTGTTCCTCTCATGCCATTTCCCTTCCTCTCTGCATCACAAACACACCGTTCCAACACCTGAAAATACACACTAGACCACGGGTCTCTATAGCTATATGTAACGTGTTGTCGTATGTGAATCAAACTGGAAAATCAACCCTGTACTTTGTTTCCTACAAAACGTTTTTTTTTTTAAAACTACCATGGTGTCTACACAAACATATCCACAGTTTAAAAATGTAAAGCTTGCATCAGTGTCACTCACTTTCTTTCCCTGGTTTCCATGTTTCTGTCCTACTCCTTCACCCCTACTTAATTCTTTCATTGCCAGGAAGAAATAGAGACATAACGCTGGAGTGCTAATAAACATAAAATTGACGAGGGCATTTAGATTAAAATAGCCCCACTGCTATCCTTGACAACCAAGCTGCAGAATCCTTAAAAGGCTTTGTCACTACATATGTACATACAAACTTTCTGTCTCATGTATGCATGTGATTGTTCATCTATTATTCAGCAGCGTGGCACTTTCACTTTGTCCGCCACACAACCGGCTGAACTGTGCTCCTCCGGCTGCACCCAAGCAATTAAGTGGAGCAGTGATAGGGCTCTCAAGGCCGCACAGAAGCCTTTTAAATTTTAACACTCACAGCTCAACACTGCCCTGGCTCTTGTTAACAAGACGAGGGCTGGCTGGAACATCTGGTTGTCCTCAGACAAGATATTTATTACTGGAGGAGAAGAATAAAAATTTGCTGTACATATACTGACAGCCAGCACAGTAGTTAAGCAGAAGAATTTGAACTGATTTGTTGAGACATGGCTTACTAATTTCTTGAGAGAGACGGCTCATTAAAGTCAGTCTCATCTGAGATCCACCCCCTCACCACACACACACACACACACATGGACACACACGCACACACACACACACAACTAGACTCAGTACCCTGCTGTGATAAACCCACTAAAACAACACAATCATTTAAATTCAGACACACACACAGAGTGTATGCCACACAAACGTTTAAACTGTACAGACACAGACCCACTCACCTTAACTCACACACACACAGTGAGCAGTACATTAATGAGAGCAGAGGTAGGATGAGGAGAGAGTCCAGCTGGAGCACATGTGCAGAGCTCCTGTTCTAATGAGTCCATTAGTCAGTGGCACAGCAACCACAACTGCTACCACACACACACACTAATATACACACTCTAAACACACACTTTTAAACATATTCATGCTTTACATATTAGCAAAATAAGGCGTTCTCTGCCCCTGAGCTACAATCAACATGACACATTCATTTTGCTGTGATAAACTGATACTCCACACAACTTGATAACAGTGGGAATAGCGCTTCTGTCCGGCTTATCGTGTTACACGATAGCATCTCTCACCCAACCCCGACGGAGTGCATGCTGACGGTGAAACAGAGGAGGGCTTTTGTCTTATCTGTCCAACAGAGGGTGCTAGAGCGATGTGTGTAGCCTGAAGGCTCCCAAACCATCACTTCTCTGCCTCTGCCGCCTCTTTCCGTCCTTTATCTCATCTAGTCTCGTCTCTTCTGTCCTCTTCCTGTCCTCTGCCTTCTTCCTCCTATCAGTCTCTGCACACACAGTCACACAGAACTATATATAGATCCATCTGAGTTTCTCCATTGGAGTGTATGTTTGTGTTACACGTCATCCTGTTTGTCCAGTCACTTGCATGAAAAAATAAGACTCGTTTTTACTTTAAACTCTCATTCATAAAATCCCATTACACCATTATTTTAGACTATTAAGAGCGTAACTCCACTATGGCCTGGGGCAGCTCTGGGCTCTGTAACGAGTGTGTGAGACTCACTGTATCTGAGCACCAGCAGCTTGCAGACATTGGCTGACACTGTTGTGTATGGATTGACAGATTGAGCTACAGTATGGAGGTAAATCCTGGCTTCAAAATGTGTGTGTGTGTGTGAGAGAGGGGGAGAGAGGGGGAAGTGACAGCACTTAGCCTGTGCTCATCTATCACAGTGGTTTGTGTGTGTGTGTGTGTGTGTGTGTGTGTGTGTGTGTGTTTTCTAATGAGTGTGCTCTTAATGAGGCTGAGCTCTGTGTGATCAGCTCTCTTCAACAAAAGGCCAAGCTATAAAAACACAATCACTTTACCTCCGCGGCTACTCTTGCACAAAGTATGAAGCTCTTGACCCGTCCAGGCAAGTAGCACGCATTATCTTTCCATATGGGTTTATGTTTATATGGGATATAATGTATTAATCTGTCTGTAATCTGATGCAGGCAGAGAACAGATACCTCATTTAAAGCTGCACAAGCCTTTCAATTTGCCGTTAACCTGTGAACACATCTTCCTAACGATCTATCATTGTTTTTGCAATTGTGCATTGTTTATTTAGATCAATGAGCAAATGTATGAAGTATCCGAACATATTTTTGTTTTGTTTGATGGAGTCCAACATTGATTGTAACACTAATACGATACACCTTTGACAACTGGAGCAGCTACTGATCTCAAAGGCAGTTAAGCACCTCACTAAAAATGAGCCATGTCCCTTTATGCGCAACCGGAGTGCTGAGAATGCAGATGTGGGCCACTGCAGACAGAGGAGAGAGAAGGAGGGAGGGAGGGAAGGAGGGAGTGAGGGAAGGAGGATAAGAGAGGGGGGTAGGGAGGTACGCAAAGGTGAGTGACAGATGCCTGCTCCTTATTCTACCTATGAGAGAGCGATGCCAGCCTGTGCACAGCTCCCTTCGGGCACACTGGACATTTACCTTCTACCCTTGATTGAAGGTCAACACTGACTGAGCAGAGCCAAGAGCAAAGGGGCATGTGTGTGTGTAGATCTACCTGTGTTAATGTCCATGTGTTGGAATGTGTGTGTCTCTCCGTCCTGCAGGACTATGTCCTCTTGACTGTATTGTCTTATTAGAGCAGAGTGAAGGGTGCAGCCCTGACCTGACAGGAGCAGGGGCCCCATCACTGGTGAGTCACCAACTAGTTAACTTTCTACAAACAACTGGACAAAAAAGGTACCATACTGATATATCGAAGTATTAGTATGGAGCTATTTTTAAAGAATATATACATCAGATAAACAAGTTTGCGTGCTGTTCTCTATTTTAAGCTTTACTTGACTGAATTCAAAAGAGCACAACTGTAAGAGCAGACTATTTTTACTTCAAAACTGCCCCTTTCTTATGCTCATGCAAAGCATGACAGTAGCAGAACAGGAATTTGATAATAGAGGCATGTCATTGTAAAGTCCCATGGTTAAGCCTGCTACACAATCCCAACTGAAGGGAGATATTATGTGGTACAAAGTGCAGCGGCTATTAAAATAGATGCCATTCAGTGCCTCTCAGTGCTGCCTGTCTTGTATATATATATATATATATTTTGCGCTTTGACAACTGGCTTTATGGCGTTTCCTGGAAAATAGGAAGCTCTTCTAAAAATAGCTGTGAAGATGGAAACTAAGAAACCGAAAGAAGAAATGTTAGTCATCACAGATTATAGCTTTATTGTTAGTCCTTCATTCCCATGCAACCTAACAATGCCGAGTATACATTTCACCACTGTTTGTCCAAACATTCCACCAAGTATGACATAATTCCTTAACATGGGTCTTTACTTTTTCCAAACTTGCTGCGCCAGATAAGGTGCAGTGTGTTTCCACGCTGCTCTGAATCCTCCCCTGAGGGTACCTGGCCTTGGCATGAAGCCCGCCTGCCTGCCTGCCTGCCTAGCCGGCCGCCTGAGTAAAGTAAATGACTGCTAGAGCACAAGAGGGGGAGATATGCCTTTGATGTCTCTGGGCTGGTGGGATTCACTTGAAGAGAGATGGAGGGTGAGCAAAAAAAAGGAGGGAGGGAACGAACAGGAAAGGGAAGAGGCGCTCGGAGATAGAGGACGGCGAAGAGGGAGAAAAAGCAGTAAAGGGGAAAGATATTGATTGAACAATGGAGAGAAGAGAGAGAATACAAATAAAGGAAGAGAGGGGATTGAGTAGGTTGACAGGAAAAAAGAGGAGGGGGCATGTACTTTGAAGTTATGAGCCGAGCAAAGACCTGCCTCCCTAGAGTAACGCCAGGGGAGGGTTGGAGCCTGCATCGTAAAGCGTGGATGGCTGGAGGAAAGGGAAAGGTGATGAATCATGATGAGCTGGATAAGAGCTATAGTGGACTTCTTTCAGCCTCTATATAGTTTGTCTCTGTGCTACATGTTTTATCTGTCAAATGACACGAAACAGGGCAGCAGGGACCAAGCTTGAAGCACTGTTGCAAAAACCTGAGGAACTTTGTTCTTTGATGTCTTTATTGCCATTCAGTTACTTCAGTGACTTGTCTGCATTAAGACTGCTCTCTCTTTTCTTTTTTTTTCCCTTTCCTTTCCAGACTTTGGCAGCATGTGAGTCGCTCTGTCTGATTCAGCCGGGCCAGCAGTGGTGATTTAAAGCAAGGCTTTCAGCATCTGCAGCACTAGTCCAGAGTGCCCTGCTGTCCAAGATTGTCTGTCCCAAGCAAAGGTCACCATGGTGACAGCAGTAGTGCTCTCTCTCTCTCTCTCTCCAGGGTCGTCTGACCCCGAGGAGTGAATGTAATGAAAAAGATTGATTGTTCGATTTTCACTAAAAGAATAACTCTAAATTTAGAGAAACCAGGCCAAACAAATGCAGTTTTTCCTTTGCATGCTGTAAATTTACTCCACTGTGCATCGCTGAACTCCAAGACAAACAAATTTGTCCCAAAAAAGGAAAGAAAAATAGCCAAGAATTCAATAAACACAAGAAATCTGACTGTGGGAGAAGTAGGATGTGCTTTAAGGGAAAATAAAAAGACGCAGCCATGACAGATAGGGTGATGGAAAATGACAGACCTGAGGGGGGGAGTTGGGGGTGAATAGAAAGAGCAGTTTATAGGATAGAGAGACCACTTTATCTTTCCTTCACACTCCATGGCCTCCCTTACAGTTGCCAGACACTTCCTGTTCCATTGTGCAAAACACTGGCTGTACGTACAGGAAGTGGGCTCTTTGTTTCCTTTCTCCTTCCTGTTGGCGTCGAGCGCAGTGAAAAGAGGAATGTGTGTGGATCTGGAAGGGGAGGGACAACACATGCTGTTGTTTGCAAGTAACCAGGAAGGAACTCCTGAAGACCTTTGCACTTGAACACAAACACACAAACACACGAGCAGAGTTGGGGGGGGGGTTGTACTTCAAACGCAGATGGGGCGATACATGATACTTAACATACAGACATTTAACGCAGCTGCACGCCAAATGTTAAAGCTCAGCTGATTAGGCACCTGATCCTTTCTGTTTAATTGATCAGTTTCATGACTCATCAGGGAACAGAATAAATCATAGATGGCAGGCTCTCAGCTACAACATATGTCACGTCAGCCAAGTCTATTTGCCACTCTTTATTGATTCAAGGCCTACACAATAGCCTCTGGAAATGTGCGGCTCTTTTTGGCTTGAAATATCCCATCCATCCTCCACTTAATCTACCCTGCATGGCTGATAGCCAAGTAAAGAGGGAATTTATCACGACGCTCCATCAAAAAGATTAAAAGCTAAATATATGGCCCCAAATCTTTTAGTGTGTTATTTCAGGCACAGTAACAACACACTGCGATGCTCAGATCAAAGATGTAACCTACTTCCTTCTTCAGGGTAAATGAGGTTACTATTAGATCCTGTTAATAAGCTATAGATATCGCTCAATAGTCTGTCACATATCAGTAATAGGATTTCAAATTTCCTTCTCGTGTCACATTTAATTTTAAACGGAAAACTCAATTCAGCTTAGAGTCTGGAATCTAATGTGATTTTTTTAAAGAATCGCTTTGATTTCTGTGTAATTTCACACTTTTAAACTGTGTTTACATGTTGTTTGTTGTTTTTGATGATATCACTGTCACCAATCAGCAAAGTGAGAACTTCAACAGGCTGCAAAGTAAAAATATCATAAGTGTATTGACAATATGCTCTATTTTCTCGATTATCTTATTCTTCACCACTGTAATGACCCACATTCATTTTAATTCTTTGAGATATGCTTTGCACTCAACTGCGTGGAGGCTGTTGCGGTTTTTTGTTTTGCAAGTCACATTCAAATCTGCATAATTTAAATTAATAAAAGCAGAGAGAAAGGTCGACATGCTGCCAACGCCAACACCCTGTAAAACTAGTTTCACTGGCCAGACAGGTCAGAGGAGAAGGAAACGGAGAGATGAGGACAGTGAGGGAAAAGGAGCAGGGAGGCAGGCAGGCACGGGAGCAGCTGTCGGAAAGATTGATTTAAGGAGAGCAGAGTAACGACAGCCCGGCATCATCCAATCAGACCCCTGTTTCACAAGGCTGACAGAGCGGGGCAAGAGTGTGCGTTTGTCGGGATGGTAAATTCTCTGGGGGAAGAAATAAAGGGAAACAGAAGAGAAAGGCGGGAGCTAACAGGCAGTGTGAAGAAAACCTGCGGTGTTGTTGGGCTGTCAGATGTCACAGTGAGTGTGAAGATCAGTCACGTCTGCAAGTAGCAATAAGAATAATGGAGGATACAGGAGGAGAAGAAGGAAGTTTTCAGTAAGAGGAAGTTTTAGACCTAGGCTCCTCAAGTCAATTTCATCTACCATGCTAACATGCTGGCATTTAGCTACTACAATTCTTACTCCATTCACCTTCTTAGCATGTTAGCATGCTAATATTTTCTAATTAATTACAAAGTACAACTGGGGCTCATAAAAATGTTGAAGCAAATTCAGTGGCAATCCATCCAATAATTGGCTAAATGTTTCACTGAACCATAAATGTCAACCTCATAGCGGCACAAGAGGAAAAGTTGGGATAACCAAAGTCTGCAGGATTCATCTTCAGAGGAACATGAAATGGAAATCCAGTCTGCAACCACCCAACAGAAGGCTCTGCTGCTAGCATGGATCATCAAATAGCATCCTGATATTCGGCTGTGTTACATACATTCATTTTTTGAGAGAATTGTGGGGCCTTTTTTGAGTTTACAACTTAAAATGTCACATTTTATCTAACCTGATGACAGAAATGGTAATCACAGTTGAGTTGACTGCCACCCATCACCCCCCCTTGTGTTAATCTCCACCAAAAACCTGATGGTGAGACACACATCCAGTACTGTTATATCCTCCCTCAAAGCAAATAGTCTGACAAAGCTAACCACCCCTCCGCTTCTTGGCTTTGACTCACTGTTGTCACTTCAATCTCTTATCCCCATTGTGTCCACCTGAGTAGTAATGTGTGTACTCACGTGTAAGTATTACACACATGTAGGCCTAGTTTGTCTTACAATCCAGTTCAAACACAGACCTGGAGGCGTGATGACCCTGTGCATATGTGCATGTCTTGAGGTCAGCGTGTGCGCCTGTATCGTGACATGAGGCGCACACTACGATGATGAGGATCTGCAGATTAAACTTCAGAGGAGACAGCTGGGCCCTTGACTTGTGGCCATCTCAACCGTTCATGGAAGTTTAATGGAGTGTGATAATAATGGCGACTAATCTGAGGGGGTGATGGGAGGTCAAGAGAC
Source organism: Argyrosomus regius (assembly GCA_946959425.1). Classification (NCBI taxonomy): domain Eukaryota; kingdom Metazoa; phylum Chordata; class Actinopteri; family Sciaenidae; genus Argyrosomus; species Argyrosomus regius. The sequence goes on along the minus strand of OX336895.1, from coordinate 9,714,108 downwards.
CCTAAATGAGTCGGGGTCAACGCATGAAGAGAACAAAGGGAGAGAGCATGTGTGTGTGCGCGACTTGAAAGACACCACGCATGAAAAAATAATGGCAAGCTTTTTGTGCAAACAATAGCACACCAGGAGATGAAATTGATCCGTAACTGAATCAGATCAAAGTAGCAACTGACTTGCTAACTCCTTCAGCAGCACACACACACACACACACATAATAGCAGACAATTAAAAAAGTTACCAAACAGAAATAGAGATATGGGAGGTGAAGATATAACACAATAGAGACAGTTATAATACAGTATCTGTCTGCTCTTTGATGGTCTTTTCCCACGGGGGCAATCCCCACTGACAGAGCTGATGTGGAAAACAAATAACTACATTGCCTGTCCTCCCTCCCTCCCTCCCTCCCTCCTCCTGTGAGCTTATTTTAACCCTCCATTAACCCCTTTCCTTCTCTCTTTCATTGTCTGTCTCTCTTCCTTCCTCTTCTTGTGTCTAAATGTTGAGAAACAGCAAAGATCTAAACACAAATTTGGGTTGCTTTATGTCTTTTTAGACTATTTTTCACTTTTGTCATACATAATTAGCCAGTTAATCAAAAGAATATGAATATTTTCTCACAAACTTTAAAATCTATTAATCATTTATACACCAAAAATGATTCTGGTTGCAGCTTCTCAAGGGTGAGGATTCATTTTTTCTCAATAACATAGAGCTTTTTGCCTTGCAGGCTGTAATTCTTTACATTTTACAGATGACACAATCATCTCATTAAAAAAAAATCTATAAATCAATAATAGTGAAAATATTCATTAGATGGGTTGCTCAAGATTTGATTGTATTAAATTGTAGAAACTAAAATCACGGCACACACTGTGTGCAGCTCTGAATCTATAGTCTCTGTGAACAGACCGTGCTGGGAGTGGGAGTTAATCAGCCGTTGCTAAAAAGAGGAAATCCTCCCATTTCCCAGCTGCCACCTGTCACTCCACCTGACACCTGCCCCGCTGGCTATATCTCACACACACACACTCACACAGCAGAGAAATGTCTTCCCATATGACTAGGTGCATGCTTGCATTTTAAACACACGGTGGGAAACGTAAACAAGCCGGTTAATACACATGTACACACAGGTAAACCCACGTGCCTGTTTGCACATGCTATTTACCAGGCAACACCTTAATATAACGGGCAGACAAAGACACAGAACGTGAGATGAACACTACAAAGGAGCTCTGACACTGATGGTTTAGGACCACACACGAGAGACACACAAGCAACAGTAATTATACACAACCATGTACTGAATCATTTGTTCCAAAATAAACCTTTTTTATTTAAAACACTGATTTTGTGTGAATTACTACACAGAGACATTTGGTCATGATACATAGACAATTTAGTTCAATCGTATGCAACGTTATATAAATATTTGTATTCCCATGACTTGTAATAGTTAATAAACAGTCCATGTGTTATATCTGTCTAGTACAATGGTTTTAAATCGACAATGGAAGGTAAACCACTGATTTTTCTCTTACTTTGACCCACACATGAACTCTTTTAACTAAGAGGACAATCCCTGTTTCACCCTCTGGCCACATCTGCACAGAGCTCTACACCAATTGCAGAGTGCATTATCACACACACACACACACACACACACATCCATTCTCTCAGACACAACCATAAGAGGCCCTAATCCTTTGTTTCACGCTTGGATTCCCTTCCAAAACACATCCTGAACTGATCCTAATGTGGACCTATGACTCACAAACCATGTCCCCTTTTTTTTCTATAAGCACACATACGTGTGTATGTGTGTGTGTGTGTTTTACAGTGCTTGAGTGCTTTGTGTAGTTTTTTTTTTACAAACACCCCCTACCTCACAGTCATCCGTTGACTCCAGATATCAATGTAGGTTGTGTTTGTTTTTGTGAAGCTGTGAACGCAGCTGTGCGTTTGTCCTGGAGTACTGATGTCTCTACTCCAAAAGGAGAGTGAAACCAGGGTAAGAGAGTTTACAGCAAACTGCTGTTGAATCAATGCTCACTTAAAGAGAAGTTCCACAATCATTATTCTATGCGTGCTAACATGCTTTGCTCCCACGTTTTGCAAGAGATCTATACAAACACATGCAGATACATGCGTGTATTGACACACTTGCATGCACAGATTCATCTGTCCGCTCTCACACCACACGTGCTCAATAAATACCATAACACAGACACGAGTGCACACACCCAACACACTCATGACAAGTTTGACATACAATAGCTTAATCCCGATTCCTAATCCACCCAGATTCTCATGATATGCAGACATAACCTAAATAACGTGCCGCTTACCCTGCACATCCCTATTAAAACCGGAGTTGTTGCCACTCAGCTGGTATTATCTCCTCTCCAGCACACTGTCCAGGTCTAATGAGTGACATGGATAACACAGAGCCATTGTGCCTGAGGGATTACTAATGTAAACATGAGCTCTCTGACTCAGGACATGGTCTGGCAGCTTCGCTGACAGACTTGATTATTTCACCTGTCTATCCCAAACTCCAACTGTCTGGGTTGTTTAATAAAGTGTGTTATTATAGCAAAAAAAATCTACATCTCCCACAAAGATCCCTATTGTGTCATAAATGCTTAATAGTAAATCTCGGCCCATATCTTTAGCACAACTCCACAGCAGTCTATAAACACAAATGCTGACTCAGGTCACGGAGGTGTGCTATGTGCAGGCCAAATGAAACCCAAGAAATGAGATAGAGGAGGAGGCATTACAATAAATCATCAGCTAAACATCGCTCTGAGGCAGCCGGAGCTCTTTGGATCATTTCCTTATATGGACCAATGGACTGGTGATGCAGGAATACAATCGGTCTGCTGTAGGTAAAGAGAAACTGTAGTGCAACGGGAAGTTTGACTTGAATAGGACTGGAAAGAAAAGCAGGGAGGTGGACAGGAAGAATATAGGGGGAGGGGAGGGAGGAAGGAAAAGACACAGAGGAGAAGTGTGGACACAAAAAATGAACTATGAAAAGGAAAACATAAGATTAGGAGAGACAGATGAATGAAGTCATGAGATGAGATGAAAAGAGAATGACAAAGAATGAAAGTACGGCTTCAGTAGATAAACACACACTGAGACTTCCTTTCTGTCTTCATGTCTCTCTGTATGTGGGCCTCCAACAGGAAACAAGGGACAGGAGTCATGGCCAGCCTACCTCCATCAGCTCAGACAACACAAACACTAACCGACACCACCACCACCTCAGACAAGGAGCTGCCACTGACATCACTCTTGTTTACATAACAAAACACACTGCTCTGCTGATTTTATTTTAATGTAAATAAATAAAACTAAGTGGAGCAGAAATTGCACACACAACGACTCACTCGCGTGCTTGAGTATCGAGCCGACCTTGAAAAACAATCCTACCGAAAAGGTCAATTTTGTCGCTGTTCTGCAGTTTCCCATCCAAAAAGCTGCAACAACTGACCTCACACACACACACACACATACACTGTATACACTGATTTTTTGAGGTTAAGTTGCAAACATTGTTTGCATATCAGGTGCTCTGCTGTTTTACACTGGCTTTGTAAAATGAATTTCCCTTCCCTTCCCTGACCTTCAGAGCATCTGAAACAAAAGCACACAAGACTTTTTGCTTCTTCCTTTTTTTCATTATCTGTAGGCAACAAATAATTCACTGTGACCATGTATGGTGAGAAAAGTTAAAAAGGAACACTACATCATTGGATAGTTTTGCAAATTAGTCATCTGGTTGCCATACCATTTGGTCCTACGCTGCTAGGCAAGATGCTAGCTGAGGTCAGAGATATGTTAGATGACATCAGGGTAAAGGCAGGCTGGAGATCTGCCACGTATAACTTCACACAATAGAGGAGGAACTCTGGGCTTTATTTCTCCCCGTTTCCCTCTATGTCCTTTCTTCTTCTCAGCATGTCTTCTTGTATTTCTTCGTCTTCCCGTCTGTCTGTCTTCATGTCTATCTTTTACGTCTTTCTCACATGTGCTCTACAGTAATGAGGCTCTACGTTCTTGTGTCCTGAGGGGAGTTTCGCAGCTTAGTCTCATCTTTCAGAAGTCCAACCTCCATCTCTACATCCTCAAGCTACAAGTGAGAAAATGGAAACTGTCTTTTGTTTGGGTTAGGCTACATGGGAGACTATGGGAAAGGTATAAGGAAAGACTGTAAGAGGCTATAAAATCACTGTAGTCCTCTGTCTGTCTCTCAAGTAGACGATACAGTAATACATTTTTATTCTCTTGATCCAAATGAAACCACTGTTCCATTAATCTCTCTGACCAGAATTCAATAACATTAATCCCGAGCAGCCTTTTCTCCCTTCCTCTATTTCAGCCTCTTGCACACACTGTACATCTGATGTCATGAAGCCAGGCTGTCTGCCAGGTGTGACCTCATTGACCTTTGGTTAATTTGGTGGCGCTGCAACAGCTCATCTGCGGGTGCAGTGCCCTTTAGTTTAGCGGCTATGGGAAGACTCGGACTAACAGGGCTTCCAGCTTGGAGGTATAATTGCGTAGAAGGAATAAAAAAGGTCAATATGAGGACACAGCCTCTTTTGAAGCTGACAACCCCTGACTGAGGCTAAAAAGGCTTGCAGTTATGCATGTGTCACGTATGACCTTAGCATGTGGAAAGAGGCAGCTGGCTACAAAAGGCACTAAATTCAACCTGGCCAGCTGACTCAAGAGTTCAAGAAACAAGTGGCTGCATGTGCCTACAAGTGCAGAGGGCTAAACAATAAGCTAAATTAATTTCAGAATGATTTGTTTCATTGCTTTGGCATCATCTTTTTTGTTACAAAAGAAATGAGGGACGTACCATTAAGATGCCTTTTAAATGCTACAAACATGAGAAGATAGTAAAGTGCAGTGGAATGTTATTTTCTCAATCGTGCACTAGAAGCAATGACATGATTTTAGTGTGTGTACACACGCTCATCCGTGCGTGACCCCTTAAATATCCGACTTTCACAAAGGGAACGGGGGTCCAGCATCCAGTAGTCGGAAATACCAGCGGGACGGAGAGCCAATGTTTGATCGCTCAGCTGATGACGGACACTTCCTCCTGCAGTCTGCCTGATAACACTGTTTACACCGGTTACCTCACAGCAAACTCCTCATCCAAAAAGACTTTACCGCACTACCAACCATCCAAACAGGTGAAAACCGAACATGTCCTATGAGAGATTCGGTCGCAGCACCTTCGCCTGGGTTTATCTTAGCGCAATAAAGCAAAGGAGAGTTTAATAATGTGTTTTATTTACATGCCCATAGAGAACAAGCATTTCAAGGAGAGTGAATTTCATGGGAAAGAAATCTGTGTGTTTTGTTTAGGCCTCGGGACTGTTCCTTTGGTTGACTGAACAGTATATGACAACCAGAAGATCATTTTTCAGCCTAGAGTCCTGTGCTGCAGCAGATCATTACTCCTGCAGCACATTACTGTAAAGGGGTGAACGTCTTGCAACACCATAAAACTATTTTTTATTGGTATAAAAGTGCTATTAAATACTACAAAGACTCCATTGATATGGTGTCAAAGTACAAATCTTGATTACATATTTTATGAATGTGCCTAAATCATTCATGATTTTTTTTTTTTTACCTTAATTATAGTGATTACTGAAGTGGTGATCCCAGCCTTTGAAAAGCACAAAAGAACCGTCTGAACTGCATCAACCAGCTTCTACAAATGTGCAGTACATCAACTCCAGCATCATCCATCATTACTGAGCTCCTCACCCTACTATAGACCATAAAAATGATCTTTTTGGCCATTTATGATCATATTTTTACTTCACGCAGAGCTTATGACCACAGGTTGAGTGTACTTCTGGGGCCATTACGTTCATGTAACAACCATGATATACCCCAACATGGATTCTTACATTTAAACCTCCACAGAAGGAGGCTTGAGGGATCCAGAAAGATCCAGTGCCAGAGAGGAAAATAAATCTTCAGTCAGTGCAAAAAAAAACATCCATGAGGCGTCCTAACTTTTGCTTTACACTTGAATGGTAACAAGAAAGCAACACTGTCATTACAAGAGAGATCCACACACTGACTCCTCAGCTAATCAGAAGGACCTTGCTACATATTGAAGGACAATGAGGACAAGAGTGCAGTGATTCTTTGGAGGACGGTGTTAACTTCACCAATCCCCAACTGCAGGCAAGCTGCCCAGTTCCTGGAGAGAGAGAGAGAGAGAGAGAGGGGGGAGGGAGGGAGGAAGTGTGTGACTGACTGAGGCACTTGCTGACCCGTGACTGTGCTTTGCTTTGCAGACACTAACGCAACACACATTCCAATCAGCAATCACAGGACACGCATCATCCACTTTCACATCTGCCTGAGCAGACACATATACACATACACATGTATAAAGTCTAGCTCACTAGCGGCATAGTTGAGGTAAGGAGGGGAAGAAGAACATCTTCTTACAAGACAAAATGCTTATCCCAGCTAAGGATGCTTGCCTGCTCAGTCACACGTCCCAGCACTGGGATAAAGCCACTTCTGAAGCTCTTATCTGGAGACAGGAAGCACACAAATGGCATGAATGGCTGGAGAATCAGAGTGAAAGTGGAGACTTTCAGTGGTCCCCTGTGTACTGGAGGCTCATTACGTTTAGTAGTCAACAACTGCTGTGGGATTAACAGCGCTGTGCAATGGGACCTTTCTAAAGCTTGCATCGGGTCTTAAATTTGACTTTAACTGGAGCAGTCAAGATGACGACTACACATTTATCTGATACAACATTTATTTCAGATCTGTAAATACACAGCGCCACTGTCCATCCATCCATCCAACCATTATCTAAACCCACTTATCCAGTGCAAGTTTAATGGGGAATGGACTGGAACCTATCCCAGCATGCATTGAGCAAAACGCTGAAAATGCACACCCTGGACAGGTCAGGAAATCGGTTAACCAAGCTGCTAAGTGCCCCAGTTAATCACAGCCATTAATGATACAAGATCGGCTGGATACAAACTCAACTCAATGCAGAATCTATGTTTTAAAACATTGTCTAGCTGTGATTTGTCCTTATTAAACTGACTTCAGCCCGATGTTTGACCCGTAACAATGAGTTTTTGTCTCAGACATCAGCACCTGATTGTGACTGATTGGGTTGTTTGACTCTACTTTGTGAAAGCTTCATTTTTTCCCCAACATTGCGATGTGCTGCCCTCATTATGTACAAAGGGAAGGGATGATGCGATCAATCGATCAATCCCCTAACTGAGCTGAATCACTCAGGGTTACTGGATGTTAATTCGAACAATCCATTTGATCATTAAAAATGTGGCATTTTCTGTGTGATGTAGCACTACTACCTATTCCCACAACCGTAATAGGCCTAATAATATGTTCCATAAAATGTAAGAATGGCATTCACTATAAAATACTGCAGAAAACTCTCTTACATTTTCCAGCTCTATCTCATAACTTGAATGCATTCAAGATAACCACAGATACTTTAATACACTACTGACACTCAGAAGGTATGATGTGAGCCTGTTGGATCGTCTCATCTGTGACCGTGTGCACTATAACACCTGCTGGCTGAGGTAATTTAACCATCCAGCAGTGAGGCTTTTTACAGAGAGGTGGTTTTGTGCTTCCCAGCATTGCTTTCAGACCATCTATCTCATCTTCTTTCATTCAGGACATACTGTACCTGAGATGAAAGTGAGACATTGACAGGCGTATCTCATAACTGACATAGCCTGAAGGCTTGGTCTGTAACACATACACCTATCTATCTACTGTACATTGATACACAATGTACAGTAATTGATGAGTCTTCCATTCTTTTGAGACACCGGTTTGGTAGGATATTACTGCTGCTTGTACAAGCCCCCTTTTCTGTTTAATTAGATTTTTCTTGATGCTAGATAACGATTAAAAATGGCAATTTCTCTCAGTTATTTCTAGGGCTCGTGAACGAATTAATCCCATTCCAATTCTTTTGCTAAAAACTAGTCAAAGATAAGTCGCTGTTTGTGTTTACAGGTCAGCAGTCACAGGGTGTAAATATATGAATGGCAGTACTCAACCTGGAAGCCAAAGATATTATAGCAATTCAGTCACAACTTCTGCTCTTGAGAAAGGCCATTCAATAATAACTCCTTTTTGCTGTCAATACCATCACTTTAGAAAGCTACACTGAAGAATGCAAGCATATTCTGTATTGTCAAGCATGCAGGAGGCAAAAAATTGTAGGGCAATACTCATAGCAGTGAGCAATATGGATAAACCCCCCTATTACGATAACCTATAATTTGATATTATATTATATTATATGTCAATGTGTATTTTTGACTACATCTACAAATGAAATACTATACTATATAATCAAGGCACTTCATCACACATCAATTTTATAAATACCCAATAATGTCATATTATGGGGCGGCTGTGGCCCAGGAGGTAGAGCGAGATGGTTCGATCCCCGGCTCCTCCAGTCTGAATGTCGAAGTGTCCTTGGGCAAGACACTGAACCCCAAATTGCTCCCGAAGGCCTCGCCATCTGTGTATAAATGTGTGTGAAATGGGTGAATGAGATATGTGGTGTGAAAGCGCTTTGAGTGGTCGGAAAATTAGAAAGGCGCTATATAAGTACAGTCCATTTACCATTTAACATAAACCAATCCTGATTACTGATTAGAAATATTGCTCCCAATGGTCTAATAAGACCGGAAATGACTACATAATAAATGATATGAAATTAAAAAATAATTTGTATTACGTTATACATTTCAGCCAAACCTCCTGTGGCATGTTTACCATGTTGAATAGGTATTTTCTTACTCATATTCCAACCTCCATAACTCTCATCCTTGTTCTGTATGTATTTATCTCACTCAGCACCTCTTGTTATCTTCCTTCTGTCCTTTACTCCCATATATCTATGCTTCATGCTTCCTCTCATTGCCAGCCATTTCTCCCTTTTTCACCCTCTCCCTCATTTGGTGTCTCGCTTTGTTTCTCCATCCTCCAGCTCCTCAATCAATATGCTCCCCACTGAAACCTCAAGCATTATTGTCAGTGGTCAAACCCCTGAGTGAGCCTCTCAGTGAGGAATCTGACAGGCAGAGAAAAAGAAATGAACCCTAGAAAAGATAAAGTAGATTCCAGCCTAAGGTGAGCTGAGGATAGACTCATGCTCTTTAAACAGTTTGTGATGGAGAGATGGGGGGAAAAAAAGTAATTGACAGCTGACAGCTCCAGAACATGCGGTTATGTGCCCCAGAGAAACATCCTGAAGCTAAACTCTACCTTCATTCTGACAAAACATGGTAAAGCGCTTTGGGGTGTACCTTCAGAGAAATAACTCATTTACATGTGTAGGTGAACAATCCCATAGATGTCTGATAGATAATATGTCCTATATCATGCAAACAAACAAACAAACAGAATAGCAGCAACCGCAGGGGCTTGCTTGCTCACGTCTGTCAGACAGACAACAGCCTGCGGTCCATGTAGCTTCCTGAGGTATTCTGCCAGCTCTCACTGCTTCCCCATACATGGGGAAAACAACTGAATAATATGCTTGTTCTAAAATTTCCCAAAGCCATCCCAGGCCTTTTTCCAGGCCCACATTCCACATACGCCCACAATTCAAAGTCAGGCTGCCTTCGGACCAGGCAGCAGCAGGGCTCTGCTCACTGTTCTTCCAGGACATGTGGAAGATAAGGCAGAGAGCGAGTCAGCTGCAGTGATATTGTTCACAGCGCTCTCGCTCGGTAACACTAGCCAGCTGATACCGTCTGCCAACTCCACTGCAGGCTAATCGGCCTCTATTAGCTAATGCGGTGAAGTCTCTACCCTCGCTAGGGAAATTAAAGAGTTTCAAGCTCGTCCCTTGGGAATTCATTATGTGTAGTTGCATACAAACAGACCTGAGTTAAATATTTGCAAATAATTCTTCGCATTAGATTCAATCTGCTTAGAGCAAGAGGTGGTTGCAGTTTATTGAGTATAAATGACAGAAAAATGTGCTTTTTCAAAGTCAGTTAAGGAACACGATTAGTATGGCTGACACCCTGAAACTGTGTGTAAACAACATGCAAATGAACTTGGTTGGTTAAATTCAAGCCTCAGGAATTATTGGCCATTCTTGAGGATTGAGCCAAAGGTTTCTAGAACTCACCGCAGGAATGCATGAACTTCTGTAACATATTGTTTTAAAATAAACATCTCGGAAAACGCTATTAATGAATACCAGTCCATTACACCAGACAAAATATCCCTTATTTATGGAACCAGTGTTAGATTGCTAAGGGTGGAGTTGAACTTGTTAGCTGATACTTCAAAAACAAGTGGAGCTGATTCCAAGACAAAAACAAACTCTTGTCCTGGCTAAGTCTTGGAATAGCATTTTTCACTGAGCAAGGCTTTTCAGTGCTCCAGACCCTCCACCACTCCTTACAGGAAAAAAAAAAAGACAGAGAACAAGAATAAATGGTCAGTTCCAGAGAGAGACAGATGGGGCGGCCAGCACAGGGTCTGCTTTTGCACTTATCCTCACACACACACACATGTAAACCAGGGGCCAAACCCGCAGCCTAACTCAACAAACAGGCTGTGACACGAGGGAAGGGGGAAGGAGTATCTATGTGTGTATTTATGTGCGCACACATACATGTGGAGCTGACAGTGAAAAAAAGAAAAAAGAAACAAAACTGAGCAGAGTCAGGGGTCTCAGATGATCGTCCAGGCAGACAGAGGCAGCAGCCAGAGGGCAATTTCTTTTGCCCTAAAGAGAAAGTGCAGATTGATGGCAGCCCTGCTGAAGCGCCGCATTAGCCCGTCATTCGTCTTCTGTGACCTATGGGGGACACAGCACTCATCCTGGTGCAGCATCAGTAACAGTGGGTGAGAGGTCAAGGCCTTGAGGGTGACCCCGTAGATACTCTTCAAGAAGACGAAAGGCTGGGGTGATGCCTTACATGCAGATGTTAGAATGATTCTTTTTTTATTAGCGTAGCTCTGCAGGAGTGAATAAAAACAATAATATCGCATCAACAAAATTAGAAAAGCACACCTTTTTTTTCACCACAAAAAGACAATAAAACTTCAAGCTCTTTAGATAAATCATAATATTCCCACTAGTCTGACTGAGGGAATAAGGTGTGTCAGCTCTATTGTTACCGTAACGAACCAAGAAGAATGTACTTTTACTACTCCGCAAAGCTGGATCAATAAGCACCTACAAAAAGTACAGTGATTACGAAGTCCTGCTACACAGGCTGCGTACACACACATATTTTACTCCAGACACCTCCACTGTTTGACCTGAGTGAATACACCATATAAGAATCCAGTGTTCATGAATACGTAGCCTTAATTCTTAGCATTTGTTTCAACGTGATATTTACTGTGTCATGATAACTATAATCAGAAGGAAGTCATCCCCAAAAAGATATACTTGAAATAGTTTCCTATGATTGTTTCTAGTATTCCCCGTGTTAGTCTATGTGGCACAAAAATCGGGTACAAACAGGTTACAAACCAAACATAATGAATAAATTGCAAATGATGTCTGACATACTCCAGCTGTTTCTGTGTAAGGGAAATTTTAAATCCAGGCCTCATTATTCCTCCCACTCCTCCTCCCTCTCTTTTTTCTTCTCCTCCAGCTGACCCTCTGGACACAGACATGTAAATAAAACTCTCTTTATAGATTTGACTTGGAAGGACTGACTTTAACCTCAGAAAACCAGACCAAACTGCAAGAACGGATTGGACTCGAAAGGCATTTAATCTTTAAATAGAAACAGACTGCTTACCCCGACCGATTTGTTTTTCATTTTTCTGTACATTTTCAACAGTTAAGCTCGGTTAACATGACATTTGTTCAAAAATTCCCCCTACATGAGAGCTAACTGCTCATTTCTAAGTACACAAAGGGCAGAAAACAGAAAAATGAGAACCAGCAGGATTTTCAGGATCCAGCTGGAATATCGGTGACGTGTTCTCTGCTTTGACGGCAGGCCTTTGTTGTGTAGCTCCTTCCCATTTCAGTCTTCAGACATGGCATTTGTGAAGAACTCCTCCGCTTCCTACTACTCACTTCTATTCACATTAAGTAAAGTCACTCGGGCATCATCACAGCACTATGATTTAATGTCTTGATGGCTAAATATAGGCCTGGCTTCACCACAGCAACAGTAAAATTAAATTCAGTTTGTCGTCAAATTAGATAACAAGGAGAGGACAAGCAAGCAGCGACTCTGTCATGGGGTAACTTTCTGATTTTCAGGTCATATGGCCTACTCTCTGACTCACATACACACAGACACACACACCACAATTGCCAATTATGCTAAGAATTGGATTGCAGTAGTAAGCCTCAGGAGAAAGTTTGCACTCAAGTGTGTGTGTGTGTGTGTCATCAGGGGCATGACACATTAGGAGAGGCTGCCAGCAGCTATCTGCCACTTGTTGGCATTTCAGACTTGACTGCTTCTCCCTCCTAATGACAGACAGGGTGGGGTCACGAGTACAGTATATTTGGTCTTACTGCAATTATTAAAGGAATGGAAAACAGACTTCCGAGATTCAACAACTGAGCTCCAACTGTCATCATGAGGCGAGTCGCACACACGTTATGGGACCACAGCCATGAGCATCAACCACAGGCCGCTGAGGCCCGTGACCTCTATGTCAAGAATGTTGTGAGTAAGAGCACTGAGACGTGACGTGTGCAATTGTGTGTGTGTGTTATATTAGATTACAGGTCAGCTTAAAGTTGTAGCCGTGTCATTGTTCCTCCCCGAGCGCTTGGGATTCCACAAGTAACATTGTGTTATTCGAAATCTCTTGGGCGTGTTGACATGCAGCATAACTGTGCTTAGTGCACTGACAAAAAGGTGTATGTTATCAGAGTATTCAGAAGCCACATACTGTACACAGATCAGCACAGATTATCAAGGTTTATTAGTGTTTAGCACTTGGAGGTGGGTCATTTTCACCCGTGTCACATATAATCTTCTATCATCTGTAGACTAAGATAAGTAAAAATGGAGTTTAAGTTTAGAAGCCTGGTTCAGAAAGGTTCTTAAGCTGGAGTAAAAAGAAACTTCAACACCACACTCCTCTCTCTGAACTCCTTATCAGTGAAAACATCTGGTGTGTTCGTGGTAGTGCCAGAGAAAACATCACACTGATTACTTTAGACTTTGAACATACATAGTATGAGAGACCATACATCATTAATCAGGAATGGAGATCTCCTTAGATAGTAAGTCCAGCCTGCGTGTAAAACGGCCACTGAAAGCCATGTTAAATTTACAGAATAAAGATATGTTTCAGTTATCTTTTACAGATAAAGTAAAACCTGCAACTATGCTTTGATCAAGTAACCGCTGGATCCAAACTTTCAAAAGGGAGACAACACCGTCAAAATTAATTCAATCTTTAGTCTTTATTGTATTATTATTTCATGGCTGAGGTGCTTTATGAGTTGAACAACAGTAGCCAATATTCAATAATGTTCAATCACAATTTATCGAATATGCACTCAGACAGGCAGTTCAGTTACATCTCTCTCTCTCTCAGATGGCTCTCTACGTTAAAGCAGCAGTAGGGAGGATTCCACCATTGCTTTAAACTAGAATTACAACTTAGGTCTACAGTTAGTAGCTGTGGCAATCATTTCTACTGGCTGAGAAAACACATGCACATTCAGACGATAAGACGGGCCGTAAACAAGCAGACAGATAAGACAGGCAGATATTCAAAACCACTTTATTCGGAGGTAATAGTTCCTCACTGCATAGGAAGACTGTGCACAGGCACAACTATGGCAAGTGTGGGCAAATTCAAACAAGGTCTTTGCAGGCAGTTTGGGTTGTAAGATTAAGGTTTGCCTTTGATTATATTCTTACAAATGAGATTGAACAACCTGAGAGTTCATTTAAACCCGTATTACAATCTGGGCCCGTCTGACTTCATTTTTGTGATTTCACAATGTTCATGGTCTCAGCAATTAACTTGATTGCAAAGTAATTATTACCAATAAAAATTATGGCCATGGTTGCAAAAATAAGACCCAAGTTGTAAACTAATCTTCACTCAGGGTGTTTCAAATGTGCACTAACCCTTAAATGCAAAAACACTCATAACAAAAAGGCTTGGATGTTCATCCCGATGATTTACAACATATGTCTTACAGTCATTAATTAGTAATTGTTAAACGCTGAAAGAGACGCCACTGTTTGTCAGTTATGCCTTAGGAGCTTTAAATGCAGTCCTGACTTGCCCTCGCTTTGCATCCCTCTTTTCTTTCTGGCTGTACAGGTACAGGTTGAATACCACACTGCGGAAAACCTCTGGAGAGCAACAGCAGCAGAGCTCACCTAAAACTGTCTGCTTGCACAGAGCACACAGCCTGAAAACACATTTTCTGGTATGCGTTGAGTTTTATATCTAAAAAAAGCCTGGCTTTAGCCCCATAACAAAAAAAAAACAAAAAAAAACTCACTCAGTTGAATTTATTCTTTCCCTCCCATATTATGCTGGGATATCTAGGGGAATGAGGCGAAGCTAAGGGGGGCAACTTGGCCTTGTTCTTTTGAAAGGCTGGGACAACCTGCTATGCTGTGCGCCTGTTTGTTGTGTGTAGTTGTGCCCTCCAGCAGTGGTGGGGCTTTGGAAAACCCTCTCCTCATGGTTAAGTTGATAGGTCACGGCACATTCCAGACATTTTCTGTCTGTTTGTTTTCCACCAGGAAGGCTCACAATGCAGCCTGCTGCTGCTGCTGCTGCTACAAAGGGCCCTGTTTTCTGTCTTTGATCTGCACATCACACCTGAGTTGGCCCAGACACTGACTGAACCAACCAAAAAAAAAAAATCACTTCAAAATAGAAAAAAAAGAAGTTTGTACTTTTTATATTGATGTTTCACTACAGTCAGAAGAACAGATTTGCGCATCACTCTTGGCAAAAAAGAGATGAGATGACTCAAGAAGAGAAAAAGATGACCTACTGTATATATATATATATAAAAAAAGTTTGTAGTGCTTCTTCCATACTTTCACTGGGGGCTGCTTGTTGGCCAGCTGCTGACAGAGCTAAGTTCATAGACTCCACACGGTCCTGTCATGCTGTGCCAGCTGACCTCTGCTAGCTCCTGGCCAGCAAAAGTCAAGGGAAGATAATATCTGTTGATGGCACTGACCAGTACACCATTACACCACCCATCTAGATTTAATTATCATCACTTTTATCAATTAAACACTGCCAAATCAATTCATTGGCAGCTTATTTAACAGGGATTCTGAACAGCGCTATAATCAACACTTTCTGGCAAGACACAGCAGATGATTTGTGAGACAATCAGATGCTTCTTCGGTGCCTCTTAAGATGTTTTTTTAGATTTGTAGCCTTTACTCGACAGGTTTTAACCATTAAGGTCTGACTTTTAAATGGGGAGTTACTACAGCAAAGGATATTAAGAGCAGCTTAATGATTCAAGAGGTTGTAATATCATCCCTGAAGTTCTTCTGTTTATGTGTGCAGAACAAATCACATCATCAGGAGATGATAGGTGGATGAAGTTATTGAGAGCGATGATTTTAAACTGCTGCAGTCAAAACAACGTACAGAATGAATGTATGTATGAAAGGGCATATGGGTATGTTGTCTCTCGCCATGTTTATTATGTTCCCATGACAAATGCAGGAATAAAATATTAAACAAGAAAAGTTGAGATCAAATAATCAAGACAGCAAAGCGATATGTAATGAAGCAGTACTAATTATTTTTTTACCTAGGGCTCTGGAAAACTTTCAAGAGTATAAACGCTCTTTGCTCAGCTCAGTGACCCCCCTCCCCCCTTTATCTTCTGCAAGCAATTCACTCAGCACTTTGAAAACACTGCAGTGCAAAGTGTTGTGAACATACTGTACTTATGCAGGAAACATAAATAATAGAAAATGTGATCTTAGAGCAATTCTTTATCTTTTGGAGACAATTCAGCTTTCTGAAGACGACTCCATGTGTGTGTTTTACTTTGAGTGTGATTGGACCACAGAGAGACCAGATTGAGCTGTGGTGTTGTGGTTGGGTGGTGGTCCTTCACTGCCGTCCAACTCGCATGCTAAACCTGTCTGCACCAGATGGGCACAGAGAGGGTGAGGGATCAAAGAAACGCACACACACAGGTAGGTGAATAGACAGCAAAGAATTTACACCAGATAGCTGATGGAGGCAGAACAAAAGCCATGTTGGACAGAAGAATGCAGTGCACAGAGCAGAGTGAATTTTGTCCTTGAAGTGGGGCATGCATGCGGCTTGTTTGGTCAGCAGATCTCCCTGGCGCCGGTGCCCGCTGCGCTGCCCTGCTCTCCACTGCACATGCCATCTCTCATGCAGCAAGGACACATACAGTGTCACCTGACACCCGTTGCAAAGGAGAAAATATTCCAAATATTCTAAAACTGAGGAGATATTTTAAGCAAAATGGTGCTCACACCTTTATTTGTTATAAAAATGTTGGTTGAGCGGCCGACCACGAGCTCAGTTATCTCTCTGTGGCAGGGAGGACAGGATGGCGGCCCGGCTGGAGGCTGGCACCATCGTTCTACATTTGTGTTAGCAAAGGGCCAAGTTTCTGGTGGGCTTAAAAAAAAAAAAACTTCATTCCACTATAGAGTGATTCTAATTCAAAAAGGTTAAGAGAACGTAGCTACAGGGCACCTAAGGTAACAGAAAAATACACGAAACATGCAGTTTATGCACTCTGGCTCTCAATATAGGATAAAGAGTCCACAGAATTTTATTTATGGCTTTAATTCAGCTAAAATATAAATGCATGACTTCCAAAAACTTTTCTAAAGTATTGAGTTCTGGCAAATGAATAGTCTATAAAGTCTTTAATGTATTTATTGTCCTCATAATGAACTGACAGACGTTTTGATATAATGTAGCCAGCTGTAAAGTTTAATTTGAAATACAACTTAAAATTAATGTGGATAATAATTTTCTCAGTTCATTTTTTTTCTAAGTACATTTGAAATCATAAAAATATGATTTTTTTTTTTTTTCACAATATATTGGACAGCTAGCTGTCTTGGACAATTATTAAGAGTCTGACCAGAGTAATAAAATGTACTACAAGTCAATCAAGCTTCACTGATACACTTCATGTACGACACTCATTTACCGGCACTTTCAACTTTTGTTCCTGCTTACACAGTATATTGAAAAATGCTGATGTCTGTCACAAGCTGTGGACTGTAGGAGTGTGGCAGTGTAATCAAATTGTGCTATCAATTGTAACCACAGCAATAAAGCTCCATATGCGATAAAACACTGCTGAAATAGCACCAGTAATTCAGTGAAACTTCATGGTTGAATCAGTTTAAAGAGAATGAAATGTCATAGTTTTTGGCACGCGTGCAGAGAGTGAAACGAACCTCTATTGTATCTCAAGCCTCCGAAACAAAATTTAAAATCCTGAAAGCCCTCACAATATTTTGACAGCAATGTACAAAGTAGTAATAAATGTTAGCGCTCCTTTCACAATATAAAAAGGTTACTAGAGCAAAAATTATAAAGAAATAAGTGTATTGAAAATTATTTAATAACTATTGTGCTAAACAACTGATCCTTAGTCACTTGTCGTATACTGTTGTAAGTGAATTCTGTTGAGTTTGTTGACAAGACTGCACTGCTATTTATACGTTATTAATTAGTCAATGACAATGCTGAGACGCTGGTGGAAATCTTAGCCAGTGGACTCATCCACTCTTGAATAAACAAAGGAAGGAGAAATGACATATTTCTGTATACTATATTCCCACGGTGCCATCCGTTAAATATTCACAGCTCCAATAAAGACAGAGGCAGGATGTTGAAGAGTACTGTAAAGAAAACAAACAGGCAGCAGCTACAGAAGTGGATCATTTTTGGGCTAAAATGAGACGGCCTCTGGTTTGTACTTAATAAATGGAAAGAGGCACTATAACAATCCACCTAGAGACACAACTAAAAAGTAAATGGACCAAACGAGCACACTCTGCCATGTGCACAGGCAGAAGCATATGACTGCCGCACAAGAATCTGAAGCTCTACTCTGCTCTGAGGCACTCCCTTGAAATATTTATGACCCTCCACGTTCTATCCTCCTCTATGGCAGGGGCACAGCAGAGCTGCCTCTTTACCTACAAACTGGACTTTACAGCAGCTACAGCAGCCAACTAGCTCGCTCCAAGGCTCAACATTCTTCTCTTTTGGATCCTATTACAGAGCTAACCAGCAGCCCTGTACAAAGATCCTTCGGTAATCGCCCTAAATCCTACATGTTCCCGAAGCTCTTAATGTAGAATGCGGTTCTGCATTCGTCAAATGTTTGGTTTTGATTTACAATAAGACTGAACTCACGGGGTGAGCCCAGTGGACGTTCTTCTTTTATGAGTTGGTGGTGGGAGTAAGTGACCGCAGAGAGGAATGAGTCAGGACTAGTGAGCAGTCATTCCTGCACGGAGTGGTCTTTCCTTAACTAACTCTGTGGGCCAACTCAGTGGGGTTTCCTGTACACTCATACTTTCCAAATGGAGGTTTTATGGAACTGCTCGCCATCAAAGCTATCCAATAACCCAACCTAGTATGCAGGCCTATGACCTTGAGTTTATGATAGGCCTTTGTAACACATTATTATAGGGTGCTACTGCTACTGGTGCTTCTGATCAAAAATCATACCTCACAAAAGATATTTTTAAGGCTATTTACTAATGGCCAATCCACCTGGAGACACAGGCAAAACGTACATGGATGGAACGGACACACTCTTCAATGTCATGTCATGGTATAAGATGGATATTAAAATTTGTGATATTGTGTTTAGCCAGACAGCTGCCAACTTGAAGAAATGACCAGAGGCAAACAGAGTGAGGCTTACAGACCTCAGATCATACATGTAAACAAGTGAGAAACTCATACTAGCTTGTATGAACAAATTCTAACCATTGCTGTTAAGTATGGCTGCAATAGTGGATAAAATAACAGCGACAATTATCCTACTCAGAACTGAGATCAGGGTTTTGTCTGTGTTTTGGTGTAAGGGATTGTCCTGCTAATGCAAATGCTATACTAACATAAGGTAAGAATGAGATCGGTAACAATCGACTACCCAACCCTACTTTAAAATACACACCCTGATTATCACACCATCAGTGCCAGAAGTTGACAAGCATGTGTACGTTTAATTATCACCATCTCACTACTACGACAGCAGTCATCCTGGTCCTCTTTTTATCTAGGTCTACAGTGACTAGAGTCTCACCTTAGCTACGAGATTAGATAGGACGAGATCGGGAAATTGGGTCATTGCAGCAGCAGACACCCGGAAATGATGACAAAATGTAGACGGTGTCTGAACTGACGGAATAATCTGACTGATGGTGAAGAACATTTTTGCAAAACTCCTTCCAAACGCCTAAAACCTGCGACACAATCTACGACCATTCTCAAACAACCATAAACAAGCCAGGCACCACTTAAACTGTCAAAAACCTGCAATGCTCCTCTGTAAATGTTTGCTGAATGGGAGCAGGCAAAACAAGCGCAATAACCAACCAGGGGTTTGGCAGTTTCCCAGCAAACACCAGCACTGGACTAAAAATGACTTTGTAATCAGAGGGTTTAGAGAGCAAACAAAGGAGGAGGGAAGAAAACCAGGGAATGATAGAGTGAGCCTATGAATTACTCAGCAGACGTGTCTCTCCCTCTTTCCTCCCTGCAGGAGATAATGGGGATCATCAGTCTTCTTGCCCTCCTTTACGGCCCATCCTTCGGCCAGTCATCTGCATCCAGGTCAGCTTAGATATACCACAGGTCCTTTACAATAAGTACGATGTGTAGAATTTGATAGGTGAGGCCAAAAGCCAAAGCGACCTGTCTCACAAAGCAGAATTCCCAACTGCACTGATTAAAAAAGTCCATAAACGCACATTTTATCAATCAGCTTCTTACAATGACTGGCGGAGTCCTCCATGGAGATTTCTGCATTGAGCTCTTCTCATTTGGTTTTAAGTGGCAAGGGCTGGGTTTGAAAGAGGACCTACATGCACCAACGAGGACTTAGAAACATCTGACAAAGGATCTGATGACAGTTGGTGGCTTGTTTGGTTACTGTCAATCGAGCCACACCCACACAGTCCTGATGAAGCAGATTAGCTAACTGTCAAGGAATAGCAGTTAACAGTCAGAAATTTGGGTAAATAAAATAATTTTCTCTCATGACAGTTTGATAAGATGATTGATAACACACTGGAAATAGCTAGCCTGGCTGTGTCCAAAGATAGCAACATAAATAAATGTTATAGAGGAATGCTAAGGTCACATTTTCAGGGGCTTTAAACCTAGAAAAGCTTCTTTCTTTCAGCCCATTTTCTACATTTAAAGCTATTCCAGGTTTAACTTATTTAAGGTATAAAGATTATTTAGTAATCCTGTTTATTATGGACAGGCACCACATTAAAGTGCTTTAAAAAAGATTTAACCTCATGGACATATTGAATAACAGAACAGCATTGTGGCATGTTATAAAAAGAACATTTGCACCTTCAGTAGAAAGAGAAAAATTGGTTTACATGTTCAAAAATGACTGACTAAATGGGTTACAAGTTACCAGAATAACTCACCTGACAACAGTAGTGTGAAGTAATTGAAACATTTTAGGACACATGTTCACTAAGAACTACAATCAGAGCGAGATAAATTGAAAATTAATGCATCTCTGGAAGAAAGGCGATTTATTATAACCACAATAAGAGTGCACAGATTGTTTATTCACACATCAGCAGGCCTACACTGCTGACGCTGGGATATTATCTAGCTGAGCTGCTGGATTGGCTCAAACTCATGTTATTCCAATGGCTGCTGCTGCTAAACTGCTTAAGAAAACATACATGACACTTCTATTCAACTTCATGAATAATACAGTGTTCCTGCGCACACACACACACACACACACACACCTACCGGCACACTCATGCATACTAAAAACGAGAAACGTGCCTCTCAGTGGGACATGCCTGACTTTAAATCCCTGTGTGAAGAGCTCATTGAGGAGGATAGAAAACCTGCAGGATTCTCAGGCTCTCATCTCCTTCCAATAAAACAAGTCGTCTATTCTATCCTAAGACCGGATGCAATGGGGAGGCAACCGAAGGGCATCATCGTGAGGTGAAGAGTTCACAGCAACGTACAGGAATAGGATTTGAGAGTGGAAAAAGACGTTGATTTCTCTTTAACCAAAAGAGAATGACATTATCCTCTTTCATCTGGGAGAAAATAGAGGAAATATGGAGGTGTGGAGCCATGGAGAGAGGCAGTGAAAGGTAGGAGACGACAGAGTGTGTTAGCAGAAGAAAAGCCAGAAAGAGAAGCAGAAGGCAAGAGACAGGGAGATACCGCTATCAGAGCTCCAACACGGCAGGATGTGACATGTGGAGAGCAGGAAGAGGAAACTGGACAGATATAGATTAATTTGGGAGCTGCTCCTGAAAACATGTCTATCCCATTAGTGGCCACAGTGGCAGATAATGTGCTTATCAAAGCGTACACCTTTGGTCTGTTTCTAACTCTGGTGTGGTACTACTGCACACAGCTGACATGGAGAAAGAAAAGGCTTTTAACTTAACTTCGGGTCACTGGGTTTTCTATTATTTCAAGTCTAGGATTACACTGTCTACACATTGGCTTGTAGAGCTTCTCCAGAGTTGGCAAGAAATAGGGTCACACCCTGGGGTCAAATTCCAAATCTAATCAGACTTAATGTAGGTCATTAATTAGTGTAAATTTACCACATCTCAGCTTTTTCATGTAAGAACCGCTCAAATACAAAGGAGCGCAGTTAAACAATGAGAAATAACAAAAATACAAAAGAAAAGCTTTGTGAAAAACAAGCACTCTCTTATTTACAGTGCACCGAAATGATGCATGAAGTTGAAGTCGACAGGAGGATGAGCCCAGCTTTATTTACTCTGAGTGCTGAGGGACTACAGTTAAATGTTAAGTCCTTCTAGCAGCAAATCTGAATAAAGAAGATGGTTTCAGTTGACAGGTGGCACAAATATATTTTATTTTTACCTCCAGAGAAGCTAAACTCTGAGACAGTTTCTCTCATATGCGTGTCGCAACTAGTATTTTCTCCTTTAGGGCAAATATGAAAGAAAGTTATTAGGAAGCTTAATAAATCATACGATTAATTGCTGCTTTTTCATAGTACCGGAGTTATACAAGTGCATGATGTCTAAATATATCACCAAGTAGGTATAATAGTCCAGGGATTTGTTATATTCAAGAAGATAATGTAGGGATTTGACTTGATGTTTCGAACATTACATTTTAATACTTTTTTTTAAAGATCAAGAGACGTATGAGTTTAAATTCAAACGTCTCTCTCTTTGCTCTTTTTGTACTAAAGTTGATCAAAGTACAAGTGGATGTGCACAAATAGGATCCAAATATTGGTTCACATAAAATCTATGCTGCCTTTGTTAATAAGGATATAATTCATAGTTTCAACTTTTCTGGTGATCCTCCAATTCAGATCCAGAAACCATTATGAAGCTGGCTTCCTGTATGACAACATTTAAATGGCATTGGTATTTAAATCTTTTTCATAAACTTCCTTCTGCTTTTGTGGAAAAACATAGCAGCAGCAGCAGCAGCAGCAGCATGGGTGTGTCAGCTCAGCTGTTACCGTTGAGGCAGACAAGCCATCTGATCAAACATGGCATTTGGAGTTTGAACGTGTAATATCTAAAATGTCTGGACAATGGGAACAGATATAATATAGTGCAATGCATTAAACCAGTGTAGTTTAGTTCAACAGCCCTCTGTGCTGCAGTAGGTATCAGTCATGAGGACAAAACTACAGCAGAAGTTCAGTTTTGGGAATGACTGATATCATGATGTTGGCATGTTTTCAAACATGAGCCACAAAGCCAGGATAAAGGGCGGTGGTTTCTAATAGCTGTCATGCACATAAACAATATTTTAAACCACCACTACAGATAGAAAAGGACAGCATGTTTTGGTCTTCATAGCATGGTGGTTCGTTTACATGTTGTCAACTTACCTTCAGAGAGCTCCAGCTCCAGCTCCGCCAGCTTCTCCCGGACCTCCGCCGGCAGGGTCATAGCGACAGCCGGCGTGGGCTCCAACATCATCGTTAGCAACCCGGTGGAGGTTCTCTCAGCCATGGTGGTCCAGTACGAAGCGAGAATAGGTCCAGTGAGTCGCAGGTGAGGAAGACAAATGCGACCAAAGGAAAAATATTAAAAACAACAACCCCTCCTCACTTGGTTTCGGCTTAGGGAGGGCAAACAGGGTGTTGGTGCTTCTCCCGTCTCGCTGCAACGTCGTACAGATGTGTTAGAAATCTCTCCAACCGTCATGACACGGCTAGCTGCGAGGCTAGCAGACACACCTGGCTGTGTGCTTCCATGTAGTGTGGGAAAGACAGCGTCCCGACAGTGTGTGTGTGTGTGTGTGTGTGTGTACCCCCGCTGTCTGTCCCTCATGCACTGACTGTGTCCCTCCTGACTGTCGGCGGCTGCTTCACTTCAACTGTGGAGGGAACTCATTCAACTCCTCGCTCGCTTCCCACGGCGCAGTCGCCATTGCATCATAGCAACAGCAGCCCCGACCGTGCGCGTCCACGACGGCTGTGTTTTTGTGTGTGTGTGTGTGTGTTTGTGTGCGTGCTCGTGTGCTGCACGCCGTCTCCTGATGTGCTTCAATAAAACTTGCCTGCCTCCTACTGTCACAATCACAGTGCTGCGTGGCACTGGAGTACATGCAGTGAAAATTAGATGTCTTTGTTATCTCAAAGACGTTTTGTATTTTAAGGATATGATTTAATTATCACCCTGCTAATACACACAAAATATCTTTATACTTTGGCAGGATAGTATACCAGAAATTATTCAAAACTCCGTTTGAAAATACTATTTACAACTAAACACTAAATTTGGTCTGGAAAGATTTCAGTCAAGCGGAAAGGGCAATCTCTGGGAGCCATTCATAAATATCATTAAAGATTTTCTATCTTTAAATGACTTTACCTGAAAGGAAATTGTAAATAATGTGGGGAAATATGTCATTTTATTTATATTCTATCCTATATATATATTAGTGTAAGTTGAGTGAGTGTGTGTCTGTGTAACGTACATATTTCTAGTCTCAAACTGCTGTATTGTTACTGTTTTCTTGATGGGATGTTATAAGAAAATGACAATAAACATATTGTAAAAAAAAGAAAAAAGAAAAAAGAAAGAAAGAACTAAATTTAAGAGTGTGCTTGCAGTTGAAACATTTGAAATTGTTAAAATATAAAATATAAATACAGAAAGAAGTAGAAATAAAAGATGGGAAGTGCTGGAAGGAGTTGCATGACGTGTTAGCGCTGGGTGAAAAAGCAATTCATGTCAGTTTTAATGTCCTAAAAAAGTTAGTGTTCAAATGCCTAAACTAAAAGACATTGTCAGTTTGAGTGTATAAGGTCAATGTAAAGTAAGTTTATAGCACAACTCACCTGCACTTTACACTCACACTTTACCTGTGATTTGACTTTAAAATGAATTCAGAACAATTACCAACTCACTCTTCCATAAAAGATATTTTAAAGTAAAAGTGTCTTGGGATGAATGAATGATCAATTATTAGAATAAACTCATGATTGAATTCAACAAACTTCCATATAAATATTCCATTAATGCAGCGAGTAAGACCTCAAACTGAAGTCAGGTTCTAAAGAACAGAAACGGCTACATGACATGTTGGTTGATGGGCGAGCGAGACAGATAATGAACATCCATTCAGCAGGAGCTTGGTTGGTTGAAGTCTGGGTTGACGTCCCACGTGAAAGTAATCTAGACAACATCAGATCAAGGAAAACAATGGAGATGGAGTGGAGGAGGGTTACAAAAAGCAAAGCACAAATGGGAGCAGATCCTGTCAAAGTCATGATTGGAGGATGGGAGGAGTCCACGTGATCCTCCCTCCTGAACTCAAATGATTGGACATGATGCAATGGTCATAATGTATTAATCATAGTTTTTCAACTTTATTAGAATATAGCAAATATAAATAACAGAATAATATTGAAATGTTTAAAGGAAAGAAAGAAGTCAAACACAAAATATCTAAATTAAGTTAAAAAAAAGAAAATATAAATGCAATAAAAGTACTGAGAGACATCACTGTATGTGTGTGTGTGTGTGTGTGTATATATATATAAATGGATATTAATCAGTAGATTAAATGTAGTGTCATTCTTCATTCACAGCTGTACTATGAAGCAAGATAAAGGCTATTCACATTTATACTTCAAAAAACCCAAATAAGTTATGTATGATAACATGTACAGACATATATATATATATATATATATGTAAAAGAAAGCAAAACTGAACATTAAAAAATTACAAGCTGTTAAATAAGTTTCTCTTCATGTGTAGCTTATGTGTCTTGACCACTAGATGTCAGTATATGCACAGTTATACACAAAGGTTCTTCTGCGGCAAGTGGCAAGAACATACATACTATTACTACATAAAATTACTACATAATATTAATGTGTGGCTGACCGTATTGAGGGTTTAGTTAAGTGACAGTGATAAACTCACTATTGTAAGCACAGATCTTTCCGTAGAGTATGTTTCAGATCGATGTGGTACTTTGCTCCAGGATTTCTCTTGTTATGCTCAAAGATGGCCCCATTCACTTCAATATGAACATCAACAAGATTTGTTTTCCTGTCAGAACACACAACAGTTTAGTCAATAGCTTTTATGGAAACTGTCTGATGCTAAACAGAAGTTGAATTTGTTGTTGAGTGTTTGTCTTTACCTCATATGGCCTTTGTGTAAGGCATCTGTCAGAGCCTTCAGGTAAATGGAGCGATGGCCTTCTTGCTCAAGTTCATTTTCATCCGTCCAGCAGTGACTCCAGAACACGTCTGCATCTGTAGGGATGAAATGACATCTGGCCAGCCCATCACATCCATCTGTCTCCAGATCCTCATCCCGGTGGAACCTCCTGGCACAGGGCTGATACTCTCGGGTGCTGTACCTCTGGATGAAGAAGAGTTTGGGCTTGCCGGCAAGCATTGGGCATGCCTCAGCAGTGAAAAGCCGTCTGACATTGTCCAGGCCCAGACCTCTGTTGTACAAGTCTGTACCCAGGAGATGACTTTCCGTACCCCGGCTAATAATGCAACAGACGAAGGCATCGACACGTTCAAGAATCTCCCTCTGTCTGACTATCTCTCTGAGAGCTGACAGAGTTTCATCCACACTTAGCCACTTGTGGAGGATCACATTGAAGTGAAGAGCCTTAAACGTCTGTTCCAACATGCCTGAGTGAATAAGAAAAGATGAATTTTCACTCTGATAATAAGTCACTAAAATGACTAATGGAAAAACACCGCTACTAACAATGTCTTCAAATTGCATGTTTTGTCCAAACAATATTCGGAAATGGAAATATATTCAGTTTCCTATCACATGAGACAAAGAACAACACATTGTTCACTTGTGACACATTCTCCCTCCATATGACCTGTCATTTCACAAGAAAACCAAAGAAAAAAAAAACACCCAAATGATGAAAACAAATGTGTGTATCAGGTGGTTGGAAAGCACTGGACTAAACCACCTAACTAGCTACAGTACAACAGTAAAATGTTGCTTACACATTGTTGCATCACTATTAACAATCCATTATGATATATATATATAATAATTTGCCAGTCAAGGGGCATTTTCTTGCAGTAATTTTACTTTTAAACCGTTAAGTACCTTTTCGCTGATTATATTCTTTTACTTTTACTTTCACTTGTAAAGGAGTATTCTTACACTGGTATTTTACTTAAGTAAAAGATCTGAATACTTCTTCCACTACTGGACTGTAGGTACAAAGTGTTTTGTCTCTCACCTCCATCATTACCCACGCAGTCTATGATAACACAAACTCCTCTGGGATTAGTGTTAAATTTGTACAAATCTAGTTGACTCTGTAATGCAAATGAAATAAACAAACACATTTCATAAATGCAATTAATTCATTAACTGAGAAATATAGAAATAGTGTAGTCAGTCAAAACCTTACCTGACGGCTCGGCTCTCTGTATACTGGTGAGCTTTCTGTTGATGACAAAGGGTAAAATGACAATATGAATAAAAAGTGAAAGAAAATTAGTGGTGGTGGTAGCGATACAGCCCCATATTATAAATACTTTACATACTTGTTCCACTGGTTTAAAAGCACATTTCACTTTCAGTATCTCTGACAAATACATATCTTTAAAGTTGTTATAATTCCTAATATGTTGTCTGTCTTACCCCTGTGACGGGACAGTGCTTGTCTTGCTTGCTGTAGAGGATAAGAACCATTTGGAGCAGGGAATGGACGCTAAGGAGAAGATGTTTTTTCAAAAGTGTTAGTTTCATGAGAGAGTTAAGTTAGTACAGTAAATGTTCAATTTTGTACTCATACTCACAGGAGGTCTGCCCCTTTGCTGTTGAGGCGACTGTTGTTCAGATGTTCTAACTGTGAACACACACAGAAATAAAAGTTAATATAAGTAGTAAAAGATAATAAGTAAAAGTGTTGAAAAAATGCTGTATTTTTTTAAATGCATGACTTAGGATCAATGTACATGTGAAGTTGCTTAGTCAGGATCCAATTCCATATTGTCTGTGCCAAGCAGCATTTTAATCTGATTCCACCTCTATATGTTTTTTCTGTCAGTATCTCCACATACACTAAACTCTATCAAGCTTCTGCAAGAAAATCCTCATGTGGGACACATGATAGATAAGAAATGTAGATATGTGGGCAGATGCATGCTTTATTTCGAAAAGTACAATCTTGGGAAGCATACATTTTTTTTTTTTTAAAGTTGAAAATGGTTAGATTAAAGTTTGTTTTTAGTTGTCATAAATGAATAATAATGAAATCTGGAATAAGCTAAGCTAATAAAACATGGTTTAATAAATAGAGTTAATATCCAACTATCCAACTGAGGTATGGCGTCTGTAAACTGGACATTATACTGCTATGACTGAACATGTAAGGTATGTGAGTTAAATGAAACAGAGCACAAAATCTTTTATACTATCCTGTATATCAATCATTACTTTTTGTTGGAACGCCCTCAAATACACTCTGTATCTGGACAATGTATGGTCACGGAGAAGAAATGTGAATGAAACAGTAGGCGGCTTCTGTATTCTGCTTCTGCGTAAAACAGGTTTTAGTTTCTTTTTCTTTGGATTTTTTGGATTTAGGAACTGAGACTCTTTCAGTACAGGTCATTGACAAAAAATGACAAAAAGTCATTCATGTTCAGTTCTCTTTTTTTAGTGTGGTGACTACTTCATGTGTAGTGTATTCACAGTGCAAATGTCTCAAACCTCACAGTTTGCTCACTTTTTCATATTTTGTCAAAGGTAAAAGTAAAATACAGTCTCACCTTGCATCTGGTACGCCCTCACTTTTTTGGCTAGGTCTATCCTGTCGATGTTTCTCAAACAGTCCTCGACAAAGTCAACTCTTTCAGGAGAAACTACATCAAGCTTCTCGAGTTCAATTATCAAATCCAGGAAACTCTGTCACAGAAGAGAGTGAGGGAAGTTAGATTAATTAAGTTAGTGAAATATGTTTTTGTTTTGTCTGGACATTTTGACATTTATTTCTGTGTCAGATGATACCACACTAAAACTCCCCCTCCCACGCACACACACACACACATACACAAATAAGAAACTGTGTCATCAAACTTCTTCTTTTTTTTTTACCTTTGCTTTTTCCATCTTCTCACGGGCTAACGTGCTGCTTAACAAGAATTTTACACGATTCACATCTTCATTGACCATATCTTCACTTATATTAGCCATCAACACTCTGCAATAAGTTAAAAAAAAACAAAAAACAAAACATGATTACTTTGAGAACGAGTATGTCAACTTTAACTAATGTGACTTCTTCAAACACATTTTACCTGAATCTTGAGAGAACCCGCCTGTATTTCAGAGTCCTTGCCACCTCTTCTCTGCTGGTCTGAAACACCTTCCTCAGGATATCATAGCGTCTTAGTTGCCACATCAGCTCTGTTAGCAACAGGTGACTCGTATCATGATGTGTCACCTTATGTTTCAACATATCCTTCATACAGGTCACACTGGTGTCCGTGTCAAAGCATTCACACAGGTAGAAGATCACCCTGCGTTCACCGCTGTCTAGAGACTCTGCTATCTGATTAATCGCTTGGAGTTCATGTTGATCTTGAAGAGCCATTTGTGGGAGTGGTAGTTGATGGACTGGTATTTCTATAAACAAGACCAGATTAAATACTGTGTTAGGCTTGAGTTCCTAATAAACTGTTATGAAAGTATAACAAGAAATGCAGCAGTAACTGAGAACAACATCAAAGCAACTTACCTAAGACGATCGAAATGTGACAACAGAGACTACAAACCCGAAGAGGAATTGAACACGACCACGGCGGAAAGATGACGCACTATATAACTCAAGACTGCGGGGAAATACCGATTTTCCTGTACACCGAAACGGAAAGTCTTTGATCGTGCAGGACGGGACGATTATAAATATATAGAGCGACACCAGCACCGATGATCACTACAGATGGCTGATAATAACCGAGACGTTCGTATAGGTTTTCTACAGCTGCACAACAGGCTGAGGTAATTAACCGAAGTGAAAGTGAAAGCAAAAAGGCGGCAGTTTATAGACTTAAAGGCGCAATCATTGTATGAAGGGGTGCCAGTAAAGAAATGAGTGTGTGGTAAAATTATGAC
The DNA here is from genome assembly GCA_946959425.1 of Argyrosomus regius. Classification (NCBI taxonomy): domain Eukaryota; kingdom Metazoa; phylum Chordata; class Actinopteri; family Sciaenidae; genus Argyrosomus; species Argyrosomus regius. The sequence continues at coordinate 9,684,205 of OX336895.1, read as the reverse complement.
TGTAACTTGATGACTAGTGACTTGATAACTATGAACTCAAACAAGTTGTTCCACGTGTGGTCTGGAAACAAAATCCAGTTATTAACATTAAAAACAGCCGCCTTTGTGGATTTAAACACTTAATTAACATTATGACTGCAGATGTGATGAGTTATTGGAGAGTTAGAAACCAATCCGCATTTTATAAATGGATTAATACCATTATTTATAACTATTATTACCAAATAGAAAGTTGAAACACCAGCAAGTGGGATTTTTCACAATCTGGCAACCCAATATTTGTTATCATATTCAATTCAATAGCATAAAATACAACAGGGATTAAGTTATTGGTAATATTTAAAAACACTGGAGTAAAATAGGTTGTTTTTTTTACATGTTAGTCTTTTTTTTAACAAATGAAATCATCTATAATGAAATAAGTGATTTATTTTGCCATTAATGCAGCAGCATAAAGTAATTTAATTACTTAGATTAGATTAACAAAGACGACTTTTTCCACTTTATGACTTTAACACGAACACCAACATAACAATATAAGGACTCTTGAAGCGCTCCAGCCTATGTGATGAAGTTGACGTACTTGCAAGATTGGGTTAGGGGTTAGGGCTAGGGATTAACCCTAAAATTGCAAATGTTTGGGTTGTATCCACGTGGTTGAATGCACGTACTGTCGTTTTTGTCGTACTTTTTTAATTTTCCAATTAATCTGCTTTGCTTTAAGATATTCTGCTGCTGTCAACGTACACCTCTTGTATGCACTGAAATGTGTGTGTTAATGTTTCTTTATCACTATTTAACTTACTGTAGGTTAATGTACAAGTGCGCTCAAAGTCTGATTTCCGATAGTCTTGAACGTCTCACCGCTGCTCCTCCACAGCGCCCCCTGAACGTCGGCCGTGGTTTCTGCTCACCAACGCGCACTGAGTTCCGCTCAGTCTGGCCAATCGTGTCCCGCTGTGGTTCAGCACCATTGCAGTGTGGAGGGATCATACGGAGGTGCAGCTCGCACACACAGAGAGAGAGAGAGAGAGAGGGCTCATTTGGAGGAAAGATACACGGCCTGGGTGACCGCTGTGGGCGAAACAAGACGCCTACTTCCCCGACACAGTCACCGTGTGACATTGCCATAACCAGCTTCAGTCGGGGTGAGTGTTTCATCAACTGATAGCTTGGCAAAACAGTCAGGATTTTGTAGGTAGTCGCAGTGAAGGGCTTACTGGTGACTTGGAACATCATCAGCACTGTTGTGTTGATGTGGATGTAAACGCCGCGGCGAGAGGAGGCTTTCAGCTTTTAGCCGGAGCCGATACAAGTGTTATCGTTAGCGAGGGTACCACAGGGGCAGACGGGAGCCAGCCAGCCGTTTCGGCCTGGTCACGACTGGTAGGAAAAATAAGGATGAGGATGTCCACCAGCCTCGCTGACTAGGACTGGCACGCTAACGGCATGCAAGCACGAGCTAAGGTAGCTAACGTTGACGTACAGGTTCAAGCTGTCGTGGCAGACGTTAGCTAGTTAACGGCTGCGTAGAAACATCCAGGTAGCACGTCAGCTAGCCACAGTTTTAAATATAAAACACCACAGGACGGTTGTTAACATTAGCAACAGCACAAATTAAATATATTAACTATTCTCCCTGTTGGTGCCTTAAAGTTAAAAACTCCACAAAAAGGCTGAAGCTTGTTTGTTCGAACATGTCTTATTTTGAAAATTATAAGCGGAAGTGTCCATTTTCTTTGCACCCTTGTAGGTTTGATGTGTAACTTTTTTAGCACAAATGTTCATCTAATATGTCTCATTTTAAAAGGTTGGGTTGAGCTAATGTCTAGCCTAGTGACTTGTGTGCTTTATTTCATGTCTGGGTTTTGCAACATTTGTATGTGCAGGCTATGTGTGAACAACTAGGTGTGGTGTTAACTTAAAGTTGCCTAAGTAAATAAAGGTGAGAGACCACAGGTCCAGTGTAGGAGCATCAGACCTGGGGCTATGTTGTGTTTAAACTTCAAGCACAGAGCTTGCACCATTTGGTTAAAGACAACGTTTAACTATTTCCCCATTTCTGTCTAATAAACTGTGTTTTGATAGAACAGTATTTTGCATTTGCTCACTTTTTTTTAGCGCTCAAAGTTACCAGCAACACTCCTTACAACAAGGAACATCATTAATTTATTCCTCGCCGCTCTGTCAAGCCACTTTAAATAGCTTTCTAGCTGATCTTTAGACATTTCTAACACTGATATCAGTCAAGTTAAATGCATTCTCCTTGGAGTGATATTGGGAAGATGATAAGAAAACTACCCCTCAAATAGTGGAGTCGTGGTCTACGATGTAGAGCTGAAGATCCAGATAATGCCATGCCATCTGCTGCTCGTCTACAAATCATCGTCTTCCCCCTCGCCTCCTTCCTTGCTCTATCTCAGCCACCATGTGTTTTGGGACTAGGCTATCATCAGAGCTGCGGCTTATTTTAGACAGAAACTCCATTTACCCACTTAATCTGTGTCTCTGACTCCCAGAGTTGAGTTTCTTCTATTGCTCAGTGGAACGAACGGTAGCGTCTCTAGTCCATGTCTTTGATGAGTAGAAGGCTGTAAATGTATCGGATCGTATTGTGGAGTTGGTGAATTCACTTATCCAGGGGTACACTGTAGTTACCAGATGTGGGCTTATTGAGACAGCTCTAAACGAAAACAAATGTAATCGTAACTGTACTGAGAGTGTGTTGCCTCCCTCCCACCTATGGCGATGCACACGCCTAGGGGATCAAAGCTGTAATTAGCCTGCCATGGATTAGCAGTGGGGACTATTTTCCACTGTAACTCGCTCCCACAGAGCCAAAGGATCACACAGGCAGCCAACCCCTCCTGCCCTTCCTCTTCTTCCAGTTTGGACATCCAGCAATTCTTAAGTTGATTATGATATTTTTATCTTTTGTTTGTCGGCATTCAGCATGCAAGCTGGCTCTTGGTGTGTAAGTCACCAGTGTAATCATTCATGTCAGTCTTGAGAAACAGCTTGATATGTGGTTAGCATGCAGAGAGAGAGAGAGAGAGCCGTGGTGCTGCTGACTCACTGCACTGCCAGGTATGAGGTCTGTCTGTGTGTTTGCTGTCTCCATGATGTACAGTACACCCTCCGCGCTCAGAGCCTTGTCTATCTGTCAGCCAAACACGAGTTCATGCTGTTTCTCTGGAGACTCTAAATAGGTGGAGCAGCATAATGTGTGTACTCTCTTGTTTGTAAATGAGTCGATGCTTTCAAAATCAAAACTGATTGCAACAGGGTTTAGGAAGCAGAGTGTATATTGCCCAAGCTAATGGCGGTATTATCATACTAGCAATTTTCCAAAATGCAGCGCATGTCAGGAGGGTGACTGATGTTTCATTACAATACTTGTGTTTAGGGTGGCAGCCAACAATGTTTTCAGCATCAGTTAATCTGCAGATTATTTCCTCAATCCAGCCTCAGTCTATAATATAGAAAATAGTGAAAAATGCCTTATGTAATTTCCCACATCAGCAGGTGATGTATTCAAATTATTTGTCCGACCAAATGTCCAAATACAACTAGTTTAAACAACAAAGAAAAGCATCCAATCCTCACATTTGATAAGCTAGAACCACTCAATGTTTGGTGTTCTTGCTTTAGAAATGTAAAGAATGATTAATGAGTATGAATAGTGTAGTTGATTAATTGACAGGTTGCAGCAGTTCTTGTTGTGTTGCTGAAGTTCTAGGATTTAGAGTCTGTCACACAATTTCTGTAAAACTGAATCATGATGCAAACTGTAGCTCTATCCTTTGAAAACACAGATACGCATGCACGATCATATCATAACATTCAGAAGCAACTCATAAATAGACATAAATTGGTAACATTTCCAGCATTAAAATGTGTAGAAAAGGATGGCTGTACCTCTGCTACATCTTACTGTATCTCAGATATGTTCGATGTCGGTTAATGAAGTTTAAAAAATAGCCAAATTTTCTAAGAGAAATTCAGTCTGTTTAAAATCCATGCATGCTTGTCAACGCTGTAACTCAAATTGAATTTTTCTTTATGTGGTTTGACAGTGGTTGATCACACATGGTCGTACTGTAAGATTTTAAAACAATCTCAATAATTTTGTTTGGAAAGTGGCCCACGCTGCTAAACTCTTCTGTCATCATTGGAGCAGTGTGAATGTTTTGATTAGGTTAAATGAACTGTAATATCCCCATGGAGGAAATAGCTGGTTCCCATGGAAGTGGCGAAGGCTTCGTCATTGTTCTCGTGTACAGTATGACCGGTTCATTTCAGTGTGCCACACACTTTCACCTCCTTCAGTTCATTTCAGCGAGTGCTATGTTTGCAACCTTCCATTATTAATACAATGCTGTGTCGGCAGATCAAGTGGTTAACCTTTAAAGCTCCAGTGTGTAAGACTTAGGGGTCTATATTTACAGAATACGGCAGACGTATAATGTTTTTATGTGTATATAATCACCTAAAGGATCATTATGTTTTTGTTACCTTAGAATGAATCTTTTATATCTACAGATGTGGAGGGTCATCTTACATGGAGTCCACTATAGAGCAGATAAACTAAACTCAGGCTCTAGATAGAGTGTTAGACATAACATAACATAACATAACAAAAAGAGAAATGAAACATAGCTGTTATTAAAGCTATAATTTTCCTTTTTTGAAAATGATTAAATTGATATTGTATGGCAGACAGCAGAATATAACATATCATAGTGTACAGTCTCAGAAGGAGACTGTACACTATGATATGTTATATTATAAGACTATGGCTGCCACTAATTGTCATTTAATCCCTCCAGTATCTGGTTATCTATAGATTATTCTTGCAGTTATTGGATTAGGTGTTTTACTCTAAAATGCGCATCAGTTTTCCAGAGCCCGAGTTTATATCTTCAATAAAATGATTTTTCTGACTAGTGTTTGGCAGTATGACTAAAAATGCAACAAATATTTTTTTGATGGTTGAGCAAGAATGATAAAAGAGCCAGCCCCACTTGTAAGGCTGTCATATTTTAAAAAATACAGATCTCACAGCCCCGGACTATCAGTATTAGATGCTTCAACTATGTAGACAGCAGAGACATCTATTTTAGTAGATCAGTTTCCACAGTGGGAGAGTAACACTCTGCATACTAATACATTTCCTGCTGGTTCTTGGCAGGACATTTTCCTGAAATCTACAGACAGCTGGCTAGCTAGCATTAGCTACCTGACAGGAACAGACTGACCAAAGGAGAATGCACCGCTCCTAACCAGAATGCAACGATCACCATGGGATGACCAGATCCAGTTAGCCACCCAGAGCCATGAATAGCATAACTATACAATATTATCATATGATAGTATTGAAAGAACAGAAGTTATAAAGATCTACAATCAAATTTTCAACCTAAGGCTGCACAAATGAAACAATGAGGATGAAAATAATAACAATAACTTTATATCTTTGTCTATACAATATCTTTGTTATGTATTTGGTGACTTTTCTGTACCAGCACTGTGTGCAGGTTGTTAATTATTTTAAAAAGAAAGAGTATGTCATATTTTGTGTGCCTTGAGCTCTTTTTCTTTGTGCTGTGGTATCAAAAGAGGTATCAAGTATCGAGTTGTATTTTTACTGGTAATGTATCAAAGCTTAGGAGTTGTGGTATCGTGACTTAAGAGAGCTAATGTTGCAGTGACCTTTTTTGTGCGTTTTCACAATGCTGTAGACATTTCACACATAGAGCAAAAACAAAAATGAATGGACCAGCCCTATTTTTGACCAGCAGTACTAAACCCCAAAGGAGCCTGTGAATGTTTGCCGTTTCTACCTGGTAAATGACCAACCCTGCTGCTCTGTAGCAGTGGCCCAGGGTTCAAAACGTCTAGGATAGTTGAACATCACACAGGTCACACTTGCACTTTGACCAAACTTAAATGAAGGACTGTGTGGAAGAAATAGATTTAGGTTCTGTGGGAGCCTCTTGCTGTAACAAAGTGATATTTACTAAGAAAGAATCACGTGTATGTTGAAAAACATGTGATTTAAGACTGTTTCCCAACAAAAGTTAAAGCTGCGTTGAGCAGTTTGACCAGATAAGCTCATTTGACATGGTTACAGCAACTCTTGAACAAAAGGCCATGATATATCCTGCTGTTGACCTGAACACAGACTGAACTGTACCTGAACCCTCGCACTGTTGTACTGGATGTCAGGGTGTATGTGTGGGGAAACACGAGGTCTAATGTGGCAGCGGGGACGACGGTTTGTTTAAGCCCAGATAATAGGTCATCATCCTCTCAGAGCTGCTGTTCTCTGCCGGGCTTTACCTTCCCCTTGTTCAGCTCTCCGCTCAGTTTGCTGGTCACGACTCAGCGCCTGTCTGAAGTTGAACCGATGCCAAAGCCTGGTTGATTCCAGGAGCCTTTGAATTATTGCCAGTTATTTGTTGTTGTGATATGATGGAAAAGACTTGGAAGGAAAGTGGTGCTGAATCAAGCTGTGAGAGATGTTTACTGGAGAGTATGGCACCTGTTAACAAACGTGTTCTATTACATCTAGTGAGGTCTAGTTGCTAATGCTGCCAGTGTAGTGAGCATTGTTTGGGAATACAGGAATGGAGGATTTCTAATATTATACAACCTAACATCAAATTAGACAGTTAAAGCTCAGTCAAAAGCCTTGAAGTCCGTGTAAAGTAAGAGTAAATATGTGTTCTGAGTTTGTCAGACCAACGAAGAAAGTGTTATTAACCACCCAGCCAAATTTAAATGATTAAAGATTCGACAAGTTTATGAAATTAGGTGTCAAAATCGGGTAAAAATGAGCAGTATTCTCAGCTCCAGGACTGTGGGGGTGTGTCCTCTGAATGTTCTGAAGCCACGCCCACTCACGAGAGCAGTCAATGAGCAGTTTTGAAGTGACTGAAACGTGTCAGATGATCTCAGAAAATGACATGACTAACTCTGAAACGCTCTGAGCGAGATGAATTCATCTCTATCTCTCTGCTAGGGGTGCAGGGATATGCTCAGGGTGGCCTCAGCGTGTCATCGAGCCATAGACATTTGGTGTCTAAAAATACATAGGAGGACTGAGTGTTTCAATGACGATTCAAGTCTTGCCAGGGGTAAACATCTACTGCTACAGTTACTAGCAGCACTCTGTTAATGTCCAGCTAGTGTAATTTTTTGCGTCTGCTGCAGTGGGATAGATGGAGCCATGTAGCTCACACTATTGTTGTTTTCATGCTGTAGGAAATTATTTGATTTAACCACTATTACGAGTCTCCGGGGTGGTAGGAAGTTAAGAGGCCAGGATCTCTGGCTTGATTTTTCTTTGCCCCACAGCATCTGAGATGTGGTGTAGTAATGCGCTCACTCTCCTCTGTTTTCCCCTCCCCGTGTTGATCTTTTGGTTATGCAGGCTGCAGTCTCATGCCTGTGGGCTGTGCACCGCTCTTGGCATGTCACGAAAGCTCAAGGTGGCCTATTGTTAGAAGATTGCTGAGCAGCTTAGATGGCAGTGCCGCATTTTCCTCCGTTTCTCTGGAGTAAAGTTAAATGCTTTAGCTGCCCCCCCCCCCCACACACACACACACACACACATCATGCACACACAGTGTCAGCCACTGTGCTAAATACTGTGGAATTAGCAGTCATGTGTCTATAGTTTGAACTGACAGTGAATGAACTTGTGACTGCCGAAGCTTGCATTAAAAAAAATAACCCCTTTCCTTCTAACGCAGGTCTCGTTTTATGCCGTTTAAAAGGTACATCGCTACAATCGAATGCAATACATTACAGCAGCCCTGCTTTAAACCCCTTAGTGGTGGCCGACAAGTGCTGATTAACCTCTGGTATTCTTTGATGTAGCTAGTGGGAGTGTTATATTGGAGAGCATGATAATGGAAGTTTGTTTAGCCCGTATGAGGGGAACAGAATATAAGAAACAACCATTTGATATAATGCAAAATTGGTGACACTTGACTTACTACTTTGGAAATGGGGCTATAATGGTGTTATTTTTTACTTGTTCTCTAGTATATAGTATTATCGTAGTATATAGTACTTGCTTATTATGATACTATAATAATAGGGCGTTGTACACCTAACACCCCATTGTAAGTCATCCTGGATAAGATCATAAACAGAATGCTTGAAAATGCAGAAAAATGATTTGATGAAGTCAGGATGTTCCTTCTTGATCCCACCACTAATATGTGTTGGTGAAGGTTAATGCGGGGCACTCTGGAGGGCCTCAGTACAGCCTGCGTGTGTACATGTGTGTGTGTTTAACCCTGTACGTGGTGAATATTTGCATGGAAAGCATTTGTATGCCTCAGTTTGAGGTGCAGGGAGGAAGGAGGCAGGATGCTGTCGGCCTACACCTGTGCTGTTGTGTGTCGTGGCTCGCCCTGTCTAATTGGTGGAACCGTGTGTTGCTTGTGTGTGTGTGCTTGTGTGTGTGTGTACTTAGTTGCAACACGGGCCCATCCCAACACGTCTGGCCCTGCAGCTGCAGCAGAGCTAATTTTAGCCCAGGATGTGCGTACGCCTCAGTTCCCCCTAGTCTGGCCTATGAGAGATGAGGAGAGGACGAGGGAGAAATAGTAACCAATCTTTCACTCTCTCTCTCTTTCTATCCTCTGTTCTGCACACCCATCTCTCTTTTTTCCTTTCTTGCTTTCCCTTACCTGTAGTATGTATCTTTCATGCCTAAAGAAGTAGGTCTTTTTGTGACTATGTCCACGTGTCAGGGGCAGCACTATTGATTCACACAGGAGCATATTAACTGTAGTCACTGCCTGTTTTTGACCTTTACTCACCAAAAGTCCTTGTCCCCGACAGCTGCTGTCTCTCTGAGGTGTGTACCTGTTTGCCTACCTATCTTTTCTAACCATATATAATCATCATTTTGCATAGACAACCAGGTAACAGGGGTAATTTTCCAGTACTGTACTTGCTATTAATAAACCCTCATTCTATTCCTGTGCAGACGCCCTACTCCACTGTGAGTGGCTGGTTCTTTTTACGATTGAGGGAGGCACGGGGATGGAGATTACAGCCGACTGCTTCACTGTGGTCAGGTATTAGAGTTAATCCCTCTACCTAGGGAAAGTGTTGGGATAAAGAGCGCATGTATGTGTGTAGTATGATTGTGTAAAATTCCCTTGAGACTGTGCTGAATCGAATACTTTGGCAGAGAAGGAAAATTAGTGCATGCGCGTGTTTGCTTTTGTGCTCATTCGGGTTACGCTCTGTGTTTATTGTGTGCAAATTAGCAGACAGACAAAAAAACATGGGCGTGAATCTTTTGATTGCCCTAATTTAGAGAGTAAAATTTACAATAACGTGCAGCAAAAATGTTTTTGTGACTTTGAGGAATCCCTCCTTGGTCTGTATTTGACCCTGTGACCTTCCTGTTGAAGAGGTTAAACGCAAAGAAAAACCTCCCCCGCAGGGATCGATGAAGTGTCGCGCCATCATTGTCGGATATTCAGTTTGTCATGTGTCACAGTGACTAAACTTGAGAGAAGAAGGACGCCGTCAGAAGTGGCGCAAACCGAACAGGCACAGGGCTTGCTCAAGCTCAATAATTCATGGCTGACTGAGCTAAGCTGACCTTGAAAAATCCCCAGTGTTGGACTGTTGAAACCTGGCACTGCTCATTTAGGACAGAGAGGAGAAGTTGACACAGACAGATACAAACAAACAAAAGCAGTACATTTGCAGTCTCCCTTTTGGTAAGGTGTTTTTTTTTTTTTTTTTTTTTTTTCTTTCATCTGCCCACATTTGGCATTTCTCATTATCACTTTAGTGCTCTTTATTTGACTTTTAATTATATTTTGTAACTTTGCTAGGTTTGATTTCACACGTTAGAAAGTGACTTGCTGTGTCAGTAAGCCTGACTTTATTGTGAGAAAGCATTAAAAAAAGAATTTTCCATAAGACATCTGTGACGCACCTACTAAAAAAAAATAAATCCTAACATACTCACGACTACTTTTTTTTTTTTAATGTAATTTGTTGTTTAACTGCTCTCTGGTGCTGTTTTATGGCTATAAATAAATGGATATTGACCAGCCAACACAGCCAGAGTCTGGAATGATTTTCATATTCAGCTATGTTTTCCATCTGGTGTCACTGTACCTGATGGATCAGAAAAAGTGAATAATGTAAACAAACACAGGCCCGCCATGAGTCGGTGAAGTAACAGTGGCTGGGATCCGATTTGTTTTGACTCCCCTCACTCATCTTGTGCCAAAACTCTCGCACTAATCTCGTGGCCAAACAGTTTGCCAGAATTCAGTCTGATGATTTAAATAACTCTGTGTGTGTGTGTGTGTGTGTGTGTGTGTGTGTATATCAGTTTTGATTACAAGTGCTGCAGAGTTGGCATTTGCAGTTCAACAAACAAAACACGAGAAGCCTTTCAGCTGTAGCGCAGCTGAGATGAACGGTAGGTGCGTTCACACGACCATCTTTTTGCCTCAGTGTTTGGGACATTTCCTTACACGTCATGCTGAGATGTGTTGCACCCAGATATCACACCCTGACTAATGCTACTGCAGCATTTGCATTTGTTATAACAAAACCACAACATACTTATTTGTCTTGCAAATGTGCCTACGTTTTGCCCTGTTTTAATGAGTGTGAACGTTCACTTGCTCAGTCGTGTTATGAGCCAGCGCATGTGGGCAAAGTCGTTAAATGCTTTTGACACGCTTGTAGTTGACTATGCTGGGAGATGAGATGATCATTTTTTTTCCTTTCTATAACATAGCAACTGCAACAATACACACCGGAAAATCCCTTTTGTAACGTGATACCCAAATAACAAGTGTTGATTGGTTTATCTTTGGTAACACAAGTAAGGGTTGTAGCTCATAACATGGACAGATTTCAATCAGTCTGTCCTGGGTGCAGCAGCGGTTAAGAGTGGCTCTCTGTACTTTGCAGGGCAGTAACCTTATGTTTGTTTACAGTGGTTTAATGAGTTACTTAGTCACGGATACTCATATGACTCATCTGTGTGCAATGAATGATGAGTATCGTTGGGTGATTTGCAGGATTTAGGACAGGAGACCAAGTGTAAACCCACAGCGACGGTGCCCATTGGTTTGTGGACAATTGTTTTGAAGCCTCGAGTTTGGCTTTGTGGCTGTTGCCATCTTGGTTTTTTGGAGCCAGTAGTGACCATATGTGGACGAGAGTATGAAACTGGTGGGTCTCTGCCTGATCACAAATGTTCTGGCATTACAAGACTCATTGAGAATGACTAATAGCCTGAAGCATACCCTGCTTTATCGTCTATTTTACTCGAAATGACACCACCATTTTCAAAATGAACATCACGGCTTATGGAAGAAGACTTGAAACTGTCAACTAAGACTATAAACTCATGAGTTAACTGTTTAGTGAAGTAATAAATCAATTGGGGAAGTAGGTCCAGGGCTCCAAACAATTGGACTTTTTTTGTTGCAGCCAATGGAGCGGCCCCCTGCTGACCATTAGAAAGAATGCAGGTTTAAGCAATGACAGTATAAAGAATGGACAGAGCCTGAGTGACGGCACCTGTCATACCCGTTGACATAACTGTAAGCCTTAATGTAATTTGAACAGGTGAATTTAAAAGAAATCAGCTTCAGTACAGTTGTCATGAACGGGGAAATTAGCTATAGAGATCAAAACTGTTTTCTTTCTTCTTTTCAAGGTTGCCGCTCGGGGTTTATGCGCTGGCTTCACTTCACACACTCTACTCTAAATGGATAAGACTCCAGATACCAAGAGGATTTGGACATGATTTTATATTGTGTTGCTGCTGCTGTGTCACCGACTTTGGCATAATCATCATCATACCTGAGCCTGCCTCCTAATGTTTTGTTCAGTCTTCATCTAAAGATGTTTGTTTACGTTTGCAGTAAGGTAAACACACTTACAGTAAACCGAACAGCAGTGTCGGATTAGCACACAAACTGTCTGTCATGTGACTGACTTGATTAGCGTGCTCGTAGTGTTTGTTTTCAGAGTTGCACAGCATGCCGATCAGCATGCTGCAGCTGTTGTTAGTCCTGTATGTCCTGGCAGCTGGCAGAGGAGAGGCCTGGCTGAGATGGTGTGTGTGGATAAAGAGTGAAGTCACACACATATACACACCCACACACTATTGCCTCGACACTCAAGATGTTAATCTTAAGTTGTTGTTTTGGATCTGCCTTGACTGGTTGTATGAAGGGGTTGTTCATTCACCAGCTTAGCTAACAAATGCTGTGCTTGTTGAGTCCTGAGACTGTTGAGGTTCCAGGCTCCAATATGAAAACGGTCTCAGTCAGAGTGTGAATAGTGATCATTTCCTTCCCCTCCCTCATAAGTGCAGTGAGAACAACATGTAGCTCTGAGTATCTGCCTGACCAGGCTGCTCAATGGCCCCTTTTCTCAGTAATGTATTAATAGTAGAGACAGGGAAAGGAAAACTTGTGCACTGTGCAGGATTAGATGTTTACATTTTGTTTTTAATTTCATGGCCAAAAATTGTAATTGTAGTTTATAACACTATCAATTATTGTGACAGTATACAAGCTGAAACGCCTCGGGTCTAAGGATGTCGGACAGTTAACATTTCATACATAGCGACATATTTCCACTATTGGATAGCTTTTTTCATGAAATTTGCTACCTATATTTTGATATTCCCAGAAGATTATTCCTAATGACCTTTTGCCCATCGCCACCAGCAGGCCACAATTGAAACCAATCCAAGGATATTGTATCTCAACATCTACTAATTTAGAGTCACCACTTAACCTTTTTTTTTTTCTTTGCTTAGTCCAGGGACAAACAATAAGATTAATAAGATAAATACTTAATATTTCTTATAAGGAAAAATGTTAAATCAAGTTGCACACTATCTGGCTCTGTTATACAACGTAAATACACTCAATTGCCAGTTTATTTGGTCCAGCTAAAACGAATGCAGTCTTAACACTGTAGCCCTGCAATAGAGCTTACAGTTATGAAGGTTTCTGTTTTTTGGAGAGGTGTTCATTCTGCCAAATGAGAAGCTCTCTGAGGTAAAATTGAGATGATAAAGGATTACTACGAGCATTAACATTAATGACAGAGGAACATACTGCGCGTTAACTGCTCTGTCTCGAAGCGAAATACACAAAAAACACTTGTTGGATTTGTTTCAACCTCGTGCGCCGTTCAGCAGTGTGTTAGCAATGTCATTGTGATTCGGGGTTTGAAGTGCCGTAAACAGGAAGGGTTGGCACTCTCCAATTCCCTTGCGAGTCCCGCCACAGGACAAAGAGCAGGTCCTGTGTAGAGGAAAGTTTGCTTATTATCACTCGCCAGGCCTCATTAGGTGTATGGCATATTTTGCTAACAGCGACGGCTGGCTGGGGAGCACTGTTGTTATTAGACATGCAAACATTGGGATGAGATGGGTGCAGAGTGGGGAGAAATTACACTGTAGGCCCAAAGTACAGTTCCAGCTAATTATGCATTGTTGTAACCACAAAGGGAGGACAGAGTTATCATTTCAGTTTTTTCCTTTTCTTATTCCTATTACCCAGCTTTAGCTCAACGTTTATTGGGTGGCTTTTGGGTTTCATCTATTTTGATACGGAAAACACAAGCCAATATCCTAGCCTTGAAGCAAAACCTTTTTCACCAGACCGGGTTGAACTGAGGAAAATGCAAGTTCTTTTAATACAGTGAAATGATTCTCATGAATTTTATACCATATACAACAATGTTTTTCAAATCCTTTTAGACTTATAGTCAATTGAATGAAGTCCAAACATGAATGGACTGGATTTAAATAGTGTCTAACTAGTCTCCTGATCACTGAAAGGGCTTTTACACTGCATTCACCCATTCGCCAACTGAGAGCTAACCATTCTTACACATTCATACACCAATGGCACAGCCTTTGGTAATAATAATACATTTTATAATATGTTATAATGACGGAGAAATCATATAATAATTCAATATTGGCACCCAGTGGGACGCAAAAACAGCGCTGATCATTGTTTTGCAACATTGCTCACAATAGCTTTATGTATCCAGAGATATAAAAGTGATAGCTAGGCCTACTATAAACAGTATGTAGCACGGGCCCACTGCCAGCTTGTACCTTAGCTGAGCCATTTCTATATAAAGGGACTGAGATAGATATGAGCCAAATTAGGTTGATAGGTTGATGACGCATTTAGTGGGTACTTGTCAACCCTTTAACTTACTTAACTAATGTGTTATACATTATATTGTGAGTCTTTGTCCCTCCCTTTGCTGTACTCACTCAACCTGGAGCCCCTGTTACCCCGGGCTTGGATGAGTCATACAGAATGTGAGTGCACTCTATCTGGCAAAGGAAGATGAATTCCTTCTTTACAGCTTTCAATAGAGAGAGAGGCTTTACACATGATACTAGACATATGGGACTTCTGCATGGTAATTTCCTTGACTCTTTGTGATGAATCACTAATATAAGAGCTAATAGAACACAAGGCTGTGTTGGAAATGCTTGACATCAGATGGAGTGCTCAGCGGTGTGGCACCGTCTGTTTCTCAGGGACGTGCAGCAGTGCAGAGCGGGGCTCTCTACAGCGTCTTCCTGTGTGTCACTGAGGCCTTAATTCATTCTGCCAAATACAGTAAATACTATGGGCGTGGATCCTGAAGATGCATTTTTAGCAGGCGAGGGCAACTCAAGTTGGCCAGCTGACTGTTGCCATGCAACAATGGGAAACTTGAAAATTAACTCTTTGTGCCGTGCCTTAAAATAACCATCAGAACAAAGTGTTTGTTGAACGAGCGCATAGTTTTATTATGAAACACAATGCATATTGGTTTGCACTGAATGCGTGCAGCACTGCAAGGCTTCTCTTCATCACAGCAATGTCCTTTTAATGTTAAAACTGGGTATCTTTTAGTGGAGGGCCGTACTGTTGTAGCAACCATCTGCTGGTTACCAAGTCTCCGTGTGGTCAGCTGCTTCATGCATTGTCTCCTTGACTGATTTGTCGTGCATGTTCACTTAAAAATAAGATTCAAAACCATTCTCTGAAGCACTGTTTAAAGTTAAACTCCTTTCAGAGTCATCTAGCGTTTAAATCCAGTCTGAAAAGAAACAGATTTGAAGCGAGGTCAGTACTCAAACGGTGCAACAAACGATTATTTTCATCATCGGTTAATCTGCAGATTAAAAATGTCCATCGCAATTTACATCAAATGCGTTGTTTTTGCCTTGCAGACAGTTCTTCCTGTGATGATTTAATTGTTGTATCTTTTGCTGCAGGTGACCCTCAGTGATCAACAGATGTGTGACACTGCGGAGAACCATTTGCCTCTCCTAGTGGAGATCTGAGTTCTGGGACACTGAGGTAAGCACATTTATTTAACCTGTTTTTATCAACAACAAACTCCAGGAAAGTTCGAGCGTAATAATTTGTTTTTCCAGTTTAGTTACAGATTGGCATCAAGCATGTTATTTATCTATTATCCATTATGTATATAATGTTTCTCTACTACAATAAGTCTAACTTAACATAACAGAAACTGCAAATTCAACTTAAATGTGAGCTGTTGCAAATTAAGGTTAATTATGTTTTTTACTCTGGTTTTATGCGTCTTCTTCATGCAATTGAATCAAAGTTGAGCTCCTACTTGAAGCGTCATGGTGCTCCTGACATGTGAAGGACATCTTTTCGTGCTTCACATCTTACATTCTCAGATTTAAACTGCGGTAGTGTATCAGCTGCCGCTTTACAGCAGCCTCCTGTTTTCTTAAACATCACGAGAGCTGTGCGTTTTTTTTACAAAACGGACATTTCTCGTTGGTGAATGTTTGCCATTGCCTGAAAGTCACTTGACTACAGTTCCCATGGTAACTGATAAGCCTGCCCTGCCGATGGAGAATTGCACTTCAGTGAATCTTTGACAGTTTGACAAGCCGGAGTAACTGAATGAGTCAGCCTTTCATGAAGAGCTGAACAAGCTTACTAAATTGAGCCTTTCAATTCACACACTCAGATTTAGAGTGTGCTCGCACAAAAAAAAGATTTGACTCGTTTAGATCGTCATCTGCTCTGAGCAGTGAACATGATCTCTGTCTCCGTCAGCCCTGCAGCAAATCGGATATCTTGCTCCTCTAAGCCTGTTTTGTAACATGTTCGGGCTTATCTGCAACATTCAGAGAGCTACGCATCGTTTTATGTTGGATTTGTTTAAGACGGTAACCTCTAAGTACTGCGGTGAAATCCGCTCCATTTAAACTGTTACAAGGTACAGTAGGTAGCCCAAGTTAAAACTGTGCTTCTGAATGTTGCATTTACAGTCGTAACGTGATTTTAAAAGAACAGCCAAAGCTGTGAGTGTGAGAGGCCAGCAAGTTGTAAATTAAGGTGAAAACCCAAGGCTGGGTGCAAATATGGATATGATTTGAATAGAAAGTAGGTTGGGGATTTACCCGATGTCTTATGACTTGGCTCTTAGAAATATAAAAACAGAAATTAAACAACAAGTTTTGCCCTCCCTAAAACAGTACCTACATTATAGCAGTTCAGATATAAATAACATTTACGACACACTACAGTGTAATCTTTTTAGTAGATGTGAAATTGTACTTTTCAAGCCATGAATATGGAATTAATTGTAGCATTTTATGTTTTCATTTGCATCATTTACTATCAGCAAAAGTAAGAATGAAATGTAGAGAAGAAATGTAAATCCAGAGAGGCTTTAGAGCTTGTGCAAATTTCTTTCTCTGAGTGTGTTTTGGGTGTATCAAATGAGATAAAACAGGGATGTGTCAACATTATGGTTTACTGTGGGAGTGAGCATTAAAGACATCTGCACTGTTTGGGACTCCCATAAAAGGAACAATGTGTTCCAGAGGTTGCTAAATCTGACAAATTCTGTGTATGCATATTCCCAATTTTTGCCCCTACACAGCTTTTTACGCTTTAACATAAGCAGTTTTATGCATCTTAAACATCGGAACTGTCTTCATAATCTCCGTGTCCTGAGTTTATTCAGTTACTTGCGTGTGTCAGGAAGTTAATCAAGGACACTGACCCAGATACAGCTGCAATGAGTTTATTTACAACGCGCTTCTGTCACATGTCGCACGCTGTGGGAGCACATTTTCTAGTTATCTTTTGTCTAGACTGCGACATCTGTGCAGTAAGCAAAATTAACAGCACAAATAACAGGATGTCACCTTGCAAGCATGCATGTATTCTTGGATAACAATATGGCATACAGGTTCATCAGCATCTACATCATAGTCTGTTCATTTGTGACAAGTGAGCATCGCCATCATATTCCCAGAATTGACTAAAAAGCTAAGGCTGTGGGATTCGTCTTGAAGCACGCAGATAGTTGGCTGCACCTTACGATCATCCAGCAGCAGAGGCTGTTGCGTGAAATGTTAAATGGGATCTTCACACTTTGACATGAGAATATATTGAGTTAGTCCTAATCCTTAATCACATTAACTCAAAACCACAACAAGTTTAAGAGCCGCGCAGTTTTTTTAAGGGCAAAGTCTCAAGAGCCCTCACAGGTCACAAGGTTTTTACAGAGACCAGAAATGTCATGGTCATTGACGATGACTCATACTTCGAGCGTTTCAGAGAGCATGTCGAGGATTCACATCAGGCTGGTGTTGTCGAAAAGTGTGACTCATTTTTGGTTTTGTTATTGAGGTTCAAGTCTGTGTATCTGAAGGGATTTTGATCTGTAATATTTTGCCCATTGTGTGTGGTTGCTGTTGATGCAGCTTCCCGCTCGTAAAGTATGTGGCCCGTATTGAAAGGAATTGTTTTATTGTTCAAAGCAGGTTGTTGTAAACTGTGTGCCCTTGGCTCAACAACAATAACAATGGTAGCTGAATCATGACAGTCTTAAGTGAGAGGTGTCAAATTGGGTGAGAGGAATTTGGAGTTTATGGTAAACTATAACTCTAAAATTACTTGAGCATTATTTTTGGCACACTGTGTCTCTCACTGACAGTCTGTATCCAAACTGTCACTGTTCTCAGGTCCTGTGGCTCAGGAGGTAGAGCAGATCGTCCATTAATCACACGGTTGGCGGCCGATCCCCAGCTCCTCCTGTACATGTGTCGAAGTGTCTTTGAGCAAGGCACTGATGCCCAAGTTGAACTGAGTAAAGCGTTTTGCCCTTTAAGGTAGAAAAGCGTTATATAAATGCCGTCAGTTCATTACACTAATCTGCACTCATGCACACTTACTAAGACACATGCTTCCTTCATAGCAAGCCTTTTTTATGGGCTGATTAATATTTTCCGCGGCATGAAGTCTGGAGGAGAAATGGCTCTTTATTTTGGGCAGTTTGCAGAAGTTAATTTTAGCTGCTGGATACAGAGAGCAAGATCGGGGATAACAGTGTGCCTGTAGAGAATATGTTGAATAAACTAAAAACTGTCTCTTGTTATCTCATATCTCATCTCTCTCGATGTATTATGAATAAAATGTGGATGTGTGCAACATTTAGGAAAGTCAGATCTCCAGATTTCTGTCATGTCAAGTTAAAGAAGGTTTTTATGGGATTTGGGATGGGTTTTTTTGTGTGTGGTTTTTTTATGTCATCGCTAGTTAGATCACACTAAACCCGCCCTGTGAAGTTTTGTGTCTGTTTCATAAGATTTCATAAGACTGCACCTTCAGGAACATAAGATTTGAACCGCCAAGTGAAAACCTATAAGACTGCCTGTTGTGGTTTGTGTCCATGTTATCCCTTATCCGCGGTGACAGATGAGGTCACCGAGGTACCTCCTTATGTAACGATGTGGTCAACATCATAGCTTCCACACTCGGAGGCGTTAAAGGACCATGCTGGTGTTTTTGCATGTTGTATTCAAACTCATGTGCAATGGACAGTATTGTTGACCACTTCTCAAAGCATACCATCATTTTTTTTTGATAAATAATTGTTTGTATTTATTTCAGCTTGCAAACAAATACATCTAGAGACTATTAGTTTCCTTTATTTTCAAAATGGCTGCCTCTTTAATAGGAAAAATCCATTGCAAAATCTTAAAAAATGTATTCTGTGGAAAGTGGTTGGCAGTAATATGAAGGACATGGAAACACACCGGTGTTATCCTTCTTTATATGATTTGCTGTCCTGCTTTCACCTTGTACTCTTCCTTTAACTAACTGTTTGCTTTGCTTCCCCCACCCGTATCTCCTCCTCTCCCTCTGTCCTCTGTGTTTGTCTGTCCACCAGGCAGCCGAGGGGGGGTCTCTGAGGAAGATGCTGGGTTCAGAGCGCAGTGTTGTCGAAGAATGGCTCTCAGAATTCAAGGTAAAGGCCCTCCTCGCCTCTCCTCTGTTCTCCATCATGACTCATGTCAATGAAATGTTCTCCTGGAGGTCATATTTGGATGATTCGTGGGTGTAACAACTGTGATAAAGGAGAATGTGAAATGCAAGTTGGTGCATGTCACCATTTCAAATATTCAAATCTCAATCAATCACTTTAAATTCTACAGAAATTAAATCAGCTTTACACACACGGGTAATCATTCAGATCGCAGTAATTAAAGTTATTTCTATACTGTGAACGTGCTGAAACTGTGCAGGTCTTGCTGTTACCACCTTTAGGGTGGACTTCACTGCTGGAACTCAAACATGGTGAAGTGATAATAGTTTCCCTGCTGTTTCATGCCATTTTGTCAGTTCTAATATATAATTAAGCTGCACTTAAGTTGTACTTTTAGCTAACTGTTATACACATTTTCATAACTCAGAATCTTCAGTGAGCTTTGTCTGAAAACAAGTAAAACAGTCCTGTTAAACAGAACAAATGGGTGTTTGTTTCCTCTTAAAAGTATCAGGATGTACTTGGTAATATTACAAATATTGACAGTTCTTCTCAAGAAAAACTAAGTAAATAAAAAGCTCAGGACAGTAACATAGTAGCTCATCAGCTCTTACCAGCCTTGTAATAGCTGTATATAGTATATAGGAAGGGTTAAATATATTGTATCTATAGGTAGGGGTAAATTAAGAACACATTCTACTCACTGATGGACTATCTTTTGTCTCCGAAGCACAAAATTTAGTCGTGAATGTATATAAATGATGTTATTGTATTGCAAATTGTAACATTTAACTACCTCTTACAGTGTTATTGACTTTGTCTTTAGGCACTTAACTAGTTTTTCTTGTTTCCTGTTAACAGTAAAATGGTAATGGTTTCCTTCGAGGCAGGTACATTCAATAAAACAAGTGAAGTATAACTGCAAAGCATCTCTTAGCAATCAGAAATTAGCAGTATGCTTTTAAAACACAAAAAAATGTCCACAAAACAGCTTGTGACTGCTCATAGATGCTCTGTTTTTGAAACCTGGACATCGGGTAAACATGACAACATACAGGTCAGACATATGAAAGCTGACCTTAACCTGTTGAGTCTGTTAAGATGACCTGAAGTGACCACTGTACATTAAGTATTTCAAATAATCTAACGAGTGCAAAGTGAAGACAAGCCGTTCATGAGGAATTAGTGTGTTGTGACAAGAGAGAGAAAAGAGTATGATGAATAGGGAGGGAAATAAAATGGTATGACTCATTGTGTGAGTGGTGCAGACCAGGCACATTGTGTTCTGTCCTCAAAATGACCATACTTAGGGCGTGCTGAGAGGATATCTCTGCCTTCTGTCGTCTTCTGTCATCTGCAGACAAAAACACAGTCTTGACCATTTAAAGAATTTCACCCCAGGATGTTCTGAGCCTGTCAGCTATCATCACTCTGTGAGAGTTATTTTGTGAGTGGAGCCACTTTTACTTAACCTGCCTCATTGATGTGACCGGTCAGTTCTCAACACGTCCTGGGATGGTTTTTAACCAAGCGGCAACCTCCGTGGCTGTGAAATGAAGCTAGTTGTAGTAATGCAGTTCCTCAAATGGCCACTTGAGGCTGGCTACAGAATGAGTTAATGTCCGACTTCACAGCAGAAACATGTTTACAGCCTGGTACACAAAACACTTTGGTCTCTATAGCTAATTTCCCTGTTCATGACAACTGTACTGAGGGTGAATTTTTATATAACTCACCTGTTCAGATTATATTATGGCCTAAATTTATGCATAATTAAAAGCGTGCCCGCTTTGATTGACAGGTGAGTGCCTTCACAGGTGGCTTGTTTGAGCACCCAGGTGTCATCCAGGCCGCCTCAGCTCCACCCACCATCCACGTCTTTGCCTATTTTTTTAGATTAGCCGGGAGGCGGCAGAGGCAGGACTGTCAAATCCCCTGAGATTCACAGTTGCTATGTTTTTAACATTACCTATATATAATAGGCCTTTTTCATCAAGACATTTTGACATGTCACAGTTGGAAAAGCACAGTTTAAATAATACAATTAATAATTACATTTCATTTAGCTGCTGTTCATGTTGGCTCACCGTTGCGCTGTCATACTCTCAAATGCAACGGAGCCATCGTCAGTGTTATAGAGTAACACCTGTGATTTTTCTGCGGTGAAACGTGTGTGTGTCTGTGTGGGTGTGAATTTATGCCTTTCAGGTGTGGGTCATGCTTTCAGATGGAGAGAATTATAGTAACAACATAGCATGAGACTTCCAGTAGCCCAAAAGATGGTCTGTTTGAGCAGCTGCACAGTGTTTTCAATCACTGGCTGATAAGACCTCTCATCAGGGTGAAGTTCGGTGGACCCAAGCTTTTAGTGAGGACACAAAAAAAGTGTCCGAAATCTCAATGTACCCCGTGTTAAGTAAACTATTGAGTGTTTATGATGTAGGTAGAGGTGCATGAGTGCATAAGGGAGTGATTTCGGACACAGCTAATGGTAACTGTAAGTCGTCCTCCCCAAACAGGCAAGGAAAGTTTATTATAGCATCCTTCTGCAATAAGGAAATTCAAAGTGCTTTACATGAGAGAGAAAGGCGTTAATAAAATATATAAAAGAAACACAAGCAATAAAAAAAAAAGACATTTCAAGGTCCAGTGTGTTTTAGAGGGCTATATTTACAGAGTGTGGCAGAAATTGATTATAATATGCATAACTATGTTTTCATTTCAGTATAATCACCTGGAAAAAAAGCTTGTTATGTTTTTGTTACTTAAGAATGAGGCTTTATATCTACAGACGCCTCTTCCACGGTGGCCGCCATGTTTCTACAACAGCCCAGAAGAGAGAAACTAAACATTGGCTCTAGATAAGGCTTTTAGGGTATTTCCAGCATTTCGCAGCCAGCGTAGTTTCCCCTTCATGCTAGGAAGGAAGGCGAGGCTAGTTTAAAATCAGAAAGTATACCACTAGATGACACTAAGTCTTACACACTGGTCCTTCTAAAAAGAGCAAAATCAAATAGAAGATGAGCTCAAATACTATAAGGCAAGTTAAACAGTAGAAGTTACTGTGCAGCTACAGTGTATGAATAAATAGTCCTACATTTCACTTGCAGTGGCGAACAGAAAAGTTTGAAGCCATGATTTAAAACAACTGAGAGCTGGAGCAGATCTTAAGTTGCAACAAAGGCAACAAAATGATGAGGGAGATGTCAATCAATTGCAGATTGTACAGACAGTCTCGTCAGACTACACAAGTGAATACACCTGTATGCATGTAGGGCCTTTGGTTTGTAAAGAGCAGTCTCTGAAGTAATGTTGTGGTTAATATGTTGCTACATTTAAATTCTACTGTAGCTGAGCTGAAAATGTTTGGACAATACTGTGGCAATTTTGGGTGTTTCCCATGCATATAATACTGGTGACTATTTAGGAGGGAAATGGTTGCATAAGTCTTGTGCATCATAACTCTAACCATGTGAAAAATTGTGCGCAGTTGCTCAGCAAACCTTTCTTTCTCCTCGCCCCAGTCCTTACCAGAAACCCACATCCCCAACTACGCCGGCAGCCTTCATCTAAAGAAGACCCTTGTGCCAGCACTCTACAGAGTCATCCAGGACCCCAACAATGAGGTGATGCACAGGACACACACACACACACACACGTGTCCCAAGTATGGCTGTTTTTAGCTTAGGGGAAAGTGTTACTCGGTTGGTAACGAGCAAGAAACACAACACTGTCTGCGGGCTGCACATGCACACTAAAACACAAGCACAGTGTACTCTTGGAGAGAGTGGCAGTGCCAGCCACACTACCTGCGAGATGGCACACAGTGTTCCCTATATATATACACACACAGCACTCTAAGAGACTGGAACATCTGCTGCCCACACTGGAAAAGCTACATGCATAGTCAAAGATGCAAACACAGACGCTGTATTAACACAGACTTGGTTTATTATTAGATGTGCTGCAACACACAAGGACGTTGCTGTTTTTCAAATGCACAGGTGTTTCCTTGGCCAGCAAACCCTCAACCAATATTTTCACTTTAAAGGACCTAATGACACAATTTAGTGAGCAAAGGCCTGAGGCACTCACTGAGACAGGACTTCAATTTAACTCTAATGATACAGTTTGTGCCTCCAGTTCTCCAGCTCTTTGATGGTGGAACTTGGGTGTCAAAAAAAGAGAAAGGTGTTTTAAAGTGTGCTTGACTGTTGCGTGTTTGGGTCTTTCTTTTTTTTTTTTTTTTTGCTGGGGACTTCGAGGGCCAAATGTCTTACCAAGTTCATTAATGAGTAGCTCCTCATTTCAGGGTCAGCCACAGTCCACCACACTTACACAGTAGTGCTGTGTGAGCACTTACTTCACTGACCCCCGGACAGTTTAAACACATTGGCTCAGTTAGCTCCCCTGAGACGACATCTGACCAGACTTCCATTGTAGTGATTTATCTCTTCTGCTCGTACACACCTCCCACTATTGACCAGCAGCAAAACATTCCCTCCATCTGTCCGTCCCACCGTGTTATAGTTATGATGACATTCATTCAGGAAATAAGAGCTGTGAAGCAAAGATACGGTATCTTTGCTCTGTGTATTTCTGCTGTTCAGAAAGGGGAGTTTGGTTTCCTGTACTTATTTTTGGATCTTTCGATCACCACTGACATATATTCATGTTAAATTAAAGGTTTTTTTTTAATAAAGCAGAGCACTTCACTTCAGATGTTCTCACAGATTTCCTTAACTGATGTTTTTACTTACATATCCTATCATTTGAACCCATCAGCCATATTTGAACCCCTCTTTCCAATCCAGCTACTGGAGCCTGTGTGCCACCAACTGTTCGAGCTGTACCGGAGCTCTGAAGACCGCCTGCGCCGCTTCACCTTGCAGTTCCTGCCTGAGCTGGTGTGGGTATACCTGCGCATCACGGCCAGCAGGGATCGACAAAGCAATGGGTGCATCGAGGCCCTCCTCCTGGGCATCTATAACCTGGTGGGTGTCAGCCCTCGTGGGTGTAGTGTGGCATGAGGGGGTAAACTTTAGACCTTATAAAAGATATATTTGAATGGGTGAGATATAAGTAGTATATTTGTGTGCCGTTTTGCATCCCCACTTCAAAGTATCTATATGGTTACTAAGAGGGATGCAAAATAGCAACTGCTAGCAAAGTGGCTGCAGAAAGGAGCAGAAAAAAATAAGAAAATAAAGATCGCCTCAACTATCCTGATGGACAATTGTCCGTTACATGGGTAATTATCACGCCATTGTTATTAGAGAACCTGCGTCCCTACAGCATGAGGGATGTTGCCCTGTAACTGACCATAACTGAGAATCGAAACATTGTTATCACCACCACAACCACCTGCAAATTCCTGCAGTTGAACTTTGCTCTTCAAACACATGTTGCCATAATTTGCTAACCAGGATGGTGTGGTAGTAATATTTCACACCCATCGCTAGCAGCTGACAAAGAAAGCCTTGTTTCGTCCCTCTCAACTCCCTTCGGAACCCATTCCACTCATACGTTAATCATTGGGAGCCTCACTCTCATCCAATGAGGATAATAGTTAACACAGATTTGTCACTGGCCAATATGGATGAATGTAGGTCGATATTTTTAGAGGAAAGGCTGTACTCTTCTTAGAATCCTACACACAACCGCGAAGATAGCTATGAATGGCTCTGTGTCTGCAGTTTCAAGGATATGATATGTAAATCAATGGTTATCTTTAAGACCTAATATTAGTGAGGCTGTAAGTCTGTTGACATTAACGACGATCTAGAGGGAAAACCCCCGGTCAATGGATAGACCCAGGATAGATTGCATCACCAAGTAACACCCTTGGGGAAATGAGCTAAGAGCAAGAGACATCAATAGAAAGAGCTCCATGTCAACCAGCATGGCTTAATGTATATCCATGAATAATTTATTCCTGTGGCTATACCACTATACACACACACTGTACATGCTCTGAGACCTCTCGCCTATGGTCTCTGCCGACTGAGCTCTGATAAACAGCTTTGCTCTCAGCAGTCACATCAGATATTCAGAGATATACTGCTAGCCAAGTGAAGGGCAGGACAAGGCCTGGACCAGAAGTACACTCAGGCAGAATGGGAGATAAAAGAGATGAAGGCTTTTTGGTGACACACTCCAAAACGCAGATTATGGATGGGTAGCTGGATAAACTGTTTGTTTTCTTTGCATTGTTTTACTCACAGTGGCCGCACACAGCCTGGAAATAAAACTCTGACCACTTTGATCAGCTTATTGAAAAGCACGTTTATCCATATTTAAAGATTCAACGGAAATTTGAAAACATCTGCCATAAATTACACAGAATTAATCCGTTAACAATGCCTGCTACGCTCGCATGTAGTAAAAACAATTGTTCTGATAACTGTTACACACCACTTGAATCCTCCTCAGCTGCGCGTAATTGGTTTACAGAGTTAAGTAGGAATAACAAATGTTTCCTGCCAAATCGAAAAACGCCCAGCTCTACGTCTTTCTCCGTTCTGCGATTGTACTTCATTACCATCTTGACTGTGACTGTGATTGTGACTGTTGCAGATGATCAGCCATCACTTCTTTTAGAAATGGCGTCATTTTCGGGGGCCGCGTCAATCTTTGCGTTATGTATCACAGTGTGAAATTGGAATTGAGTGACGAGGACGCTGGCAGTGACATTTAATCTGTCAGAGTCAATAACATGTACCAGCGCGACAGTGGCACTACACCAGCTCAACAGTGTGAGGGGACAGTGGATTGTGCAGCAGTCCACAGTCCCAGAGGAGGGCTAAAGTGGGTAAAGTTATGGAGGTAAGCATTCAAATCAATTTAATGACACAGATCTCTTCTTCTGTCTTCGGTTTTGCAGGAGATCGTCGACAAAGACGGCAACAGCAGGCTCCTCTCCTTCACAATCCCGTCTCTGTCCAAACCATCGATATATCATGAGGTGAGGCTCCTGTCTGTCCCATCAATCAATGTTTTTCACCACAAATCTCTTCTCTCTTCATACTCTATGTACTTTCACTCCTCCTGCCTTTCTTATCTCCTCACCTCTCTTTTTTTTAATCTTTTTTTGCTGCTTCTGTCTCCTAATTTGTGTTTTAACTTTAACTTTTTATTCCTCTGTCACTCTGTCCTGCTGGGTTTGTACATTTTATGATCTGACTGCTAAAACAGAACACAGCGTTGACTGTTTGCGTGAGCTGGAATTCATTAGAAAGACGTGCTGACCGAAGATCATTTACGTTGCCAGTTTTCTGCTAACCAAAGCAGAGCAAAGCGTGTACAGTATATTGTCATACACTATGACAGCCCTCAGCGGGTGCTTGTGTGCCTGTGTGTGTTAGCGAGTGTCGATGAGAAAACAGTGTGTGGCGTGTGCTGAGGGCGATTTATCGCTGTAATTACAAGCTTGAGAGGCTCTTTCCTCCATGCTGAGAGAATGAAGAAAGCGTGGAGGTGGGGTAGTGGTGGTGGTGGTGGAGGGGTTTCGTGTGTGTGTGTGTGCACGTGAATCACAACAAGCTTCCATAGTACATCACATGGCCTTATCCCCAGGCCTCAAGCATTAACATACACTCCAGTCTCTCTTTTTGAGTTAATCCGTCCTCCCCTCCGTCTCCGCTCGGAATCGCCCGAGATACTTAGGACAGAATATCAATTCAATTTAGGGGTGACTTTTGCTCTGCACGCCATCAGAATGAAGTGTATTCTCGCTTGGACACACATTTAGATTCCACTCAGTCATTGGTTCATCACCTGTGCCACTTTCTCTTTCCATGAAAGAAAGGGAAGACGTTAGACTTGGATCGACTCAATACAGGACAAAAGGCACAGCGTACACAATGGCTGTGACAATGTGGATATTTTCTATGTCTCTGATTTAACACCAATCAGAGGCAGAGTAAGGTGCGTATTCACAGGATGCTGATGGAGGGGAAAAATAATGCGCGTGTGACAGATGTCAGGCACACTGCAATGGAATAACCACAAAAAACTTGCTGTGATGACAGTAATGACAGCTCAACACTGCAGTATTGCGGTCGTGCGGTTATTGTCACAGTCCTATGCTACATGCCGTACCTGTTGCCAATAGTGTAATAAAATAACAAGAAGATGTAGCAGGTGTTAAAATACAAAAAGTAAAACAAATAAAATAGCTAAGGAAATCAAATGAAGCTCTGATGAACCGGATCAAGATCTGCCCCACGATTTGTGCAGCCATCACTGAGCTCTCCTCAAGGGAGACGTATTGTATCACCGTGATGAAGTTGACATGACAAACACATTTCTTTTATAATTGAGGATGTCTGCGGGTTTTTCCACCGGGAAATTGTTTCGGCACCCAGATCCTGACAAGTCTCATCTCATGATCAGTTCAGTTAGCAGATGACAGCCTAAACGACTCATTAAAGGTGTGTCATCTGATGTCCGGAGTAGTACTGTGAGAGTTTGGCAGAGCACCAGTCATAATATCATTCCACTCTAATAAAACGCGAGCACTAACTGCAGCAGTTTTTTCCATCTGAGCGCAGCAAAGTCCCCAGTTTGTCAATCAACAACATGAAGGGCACCGCAGCCTGTTCGCAGCAGCATCCCTGCCAGTTTTACTGGCATGTTTCAAAAGCCAACATGGTGGCCAAGTGTTTAATGAACTGTTTTTCTTTTGTGTGCATGTAGCCTTCAAGCCTCGGATCCATGGCATTGACAGAGGGTGCTCTCTGTCAACACGACCTGATCAGAGTGGTGTACAGCGGCCTCCACCCTCAGAGAGAGACCTTCACAGCTCAGAACAGGTACCGCTCTGACTCCACCAGCTGTTAGCAGAGAGGGAGTAATTGGAGACGCAGCAAAAAAAACGTCAGAAAAGAGATTAAAGTGCAGCAATTTGGAGACATTACGTCAAGTCTAACAGACTAAATGAGTTAACAAAAGGGTGAAACCTTTTGTAGATTTTTTTTTGGATGCAGAGAAATATCACCACTGAACCACACTGAATCCAACTTTGACCCTTTCGATGTGATTCTCTCATTTATTCTCTCGCATATCATCCTTCCCAATAAGATGAAAAAGGCCTGGAGAAGAGATGATCAGAGCATAACCCCTCCACTCTCTTCCAGCCTCCTCTGGACCGACCTAGCAGGCCTGAAAGCTTTTTTGGCTCTTACATCTTCTCCGCCACTGTGGATGAATGATAATCTTAGCACAGTAATGAAGCGATGCTGGCATCCCGCCAGAAAAAGGGCTCAGAAATGAGCAGAGTTGCACTTTGTTTGCAGTGACACATGCAGACAGACAGACGGACGCGCGTCTGAACTATCAGGTGGACAGCACAGATAAGACCGGTCATCCCCGCGTGTTGTCCAGAGCAACGTGGCCTTCAGCTGTGATGAACGCCGCATCGTAAATATACTCAGTGGATTTCAGCAGGGCCGGGCCTCGTAGCTTATCTGGAAATCCATTTGTGTGGCCCGGGCCTGAGATAGTGTTTATGAGAAGAAAGTCCAAAACTCCTGAGAGGTGCCAACACTCACTCCGTCTGATGATGTACATCCAAGACATATACAGTACAGACCAAAAGTTTGGACACACTTTCCCATTCTCTTAAATGAGAAAGTGTGTCCAAACTTTTGGTCTGTACTGTACCTCCCTGTGTGCACAGATTCAATTATGGCCTTTACACTTGAGGTTCTCCTCCAGGTTGCCCTCCATCAACACACATGCACCAAATAGGGATGCACGATCTGAAAATTGATAATTTAAAATGGATAGTTTTGTTGTATCTCTTCACCGCAATCACTAGTGATATCCGCGATGCTATAACTGTAATGCTTTGTGCAAATGGACCATCAAAACTGCACATTTACTGCTCTAAAGTACCTGCAGACCGTCAAAGAGATGATCACAAATCACTTTAACTCAAATGTAATGCTTTTGGCTAAACATCTTTGCTGCTGCGGTTTTCCTACGGCAGATAGATTCTTGATCGCCCCGTGCGCTCTGCTGACTGTTACTCTGCTGCGTCAAGTGAAAATGAGACGTGACCTAGTAATTCACATCACATTTAAAGAGAAGTGATCTGTTATGGATTTTAAAAAAGGCGATACAGTTTAATTCTGCGCATAAATTGGTGCCACAGCAAACATATCTGAACAAGCCCCATGCACGTCAGGTTTAGGCCTGTAGAGTTGCATATTTCTAAGACATTAGCTCACAATGAGGAGAGTTGCTTAGGCAAGCAGTTTGCTCAGCAGAGTGTTTTACAGTTTAGAGTTAATAAATTGCCCGAGCGACTCTACGTAATTGTCTACAGTAAAAGTTAAGCACCTGTAATCAGAATAAAACTGATATTTTAAGTTTTATCATTCTTGGTGTTTTGACTTCTAACTGAGTCTAACTTAGACCTTAAAAAGAAGTCTGTCTTACTGTGACTGTTTTGTGTTTGCAGGTTTGAAGTGCTGTGTTTCCTCATGCTCTGCTACAACTCTGCTGTGGTCTACATGCCCCTATCGTCCTATCAGTCAGTCTGCAGAATGAGCTCACGGTGAGGAAAAACACGCGTGTGTAGCAACCAATTATGTAATAACGGCCAATAACGTAATCATTTTGGACATTTTAAATGTAATAAAGCCAATAACATAATAACCCAATAATGTATTAAAGTGTTTTAGCCAGCAATATATTAAGTTATAATAATGCAATAAATAACAATATTCTAAATAAAAATTTTGCACAAATTAAGGAGAGAGAGGATAGTATAGTACGTATCCTTGATGAATGAATATGACGAATGAATATACTTATTTTTGATGAGCAAACTGCACAAAAACTGCAAAAAAAACTTTTATTTCCAAGAAATGCAGTCCTATTTATGTATTATTACATTATCCGCTGCAGTTAATACATTTTCGAAGTAACTACCAGCCAAAAAAGTAATAACTTATTATGCAAATTACATTTTAAATGGCCAAAATTATTATATTATTGGACATTATTACATTATTTGTTGCTACGTGTTAACCAAACCTTTCACTTTTGTCCTTTGTGTACCCAATTAGTGACCACCCTCTCCTCTCCTGCCTCAGTTACATTCTCTCCTGAATCTAGCATTAAATCACCTCTACCCTGTAGCCATACACTGACCTCGATACCGACTGTCCTCGTTGCAGGAGGATTTGATAAGCGCAATTTCATTAGGGCTCAGTTGTCCGTGATTGTCCAAATGAAAGCATCACTGCTGGGTACCTGTACGAGACCGTCTGTCTTGGAAACACGGAGATGCCCTGGAGTTAGGAGAAAAGGATCAATGTGGAATTCACAATACGAGGCTCTGTAGCAGAGGCGCCGCCCCGTGATTGTTTCACCGCAGCACAGACGATTCAGGATATTAAGACTTCCCTACTGTGAGTGAGCAGACAGACAACGCCTGGAGCAAGCGCAGTCTAGACAGACGGCAAACTGTGACTGTGAAGATTGCAGAACACAAGAACAATGCTCAGTCTTTGAGTTTAGCCTCGCTGTGTAGACCCCGAACACCCCCGTCGGCTAACCTCGCCTAACCTCTACGAGCATAAAGTCGTTAAAATTTTGCTCCCTTTGCTCACTGTTTGATGTGTCTCTTCTTTGTGTAGTTTGCTCAGTAAGTGACTGATGTTCCTTGTGGTTGTTCTTTTCATTTGGTCCGCACCATTTCCTGCAGCAGTTAGAGGGAACTTGTAATTGAAACAGTAGAACATCTCTGAGCCTTTGTCTTGTTTTCCCCTCCTAAACCACCTCCATTTGTTATGGCCTGATGCTGTATGACTTTCCTCCCCTTACTCATGTAACTGTATGTGTGTGTTCCCTCCTCAGGTTGTGTGTATGTGGCTTCCCCCGGCAGCAGCAGAAGCATTGGAGGGAACCGTGCAACCGCGTGCTGCTGGATCCCGAGTTCATGGTGCAGATGCTGACAGCCGTCTATCACGCCATGTATGTATCTTTTAAAGCTGTTTGTGGCTACCTGACAAATATAAGTCCAATATTCACTCTCTGTTCACAAGTTAGTTGCTGACTGTCTGTCTTCTGTTTGGTGCTGGTCAGTGGGGCTGAAAACAGCACCCTGCTGTGGCCAAAAATGAACCTCTAAGAGCGGTGAGAGTGAACCAAAAGCGTAAAACTGCAAAACATGAGCTGCATATCACAAGACGCAGACCTTTTGATGTTGTCAAAAATATCAATTACAGCCACTTTAAGTGGCTTACATCCATGCTTTATCACATCACCACTCTTTATTGGAAGATCAAGTAGATATCAGCTAATTGAAAGGAATATAAACCTCACGTTTCTTCCTGATCATATCATTTCCAGAGTTCCTTTATGAGAGCTACACATCACGATGTTTCTTATTTTTGTTGTTGTGCCTCTGCGAGACATCACTAATGAGGGCAGTCTCTCCTCCAGTTTGCTGTGATCTGCTGCAGAAAATCTCCCCAACAGCCTATGCTAGCACTCCACCAAGGACAGAAGCTCCCCAACTGTACAGACTGATTACATCGGCAGTGCATTGTGGGAGCAGGTGATTTCATCCCCTAGGAGGACAGTCGTTGCAAAGCTGATTACGTCTCCTCGATGATAGTCCGTCCTCCGAGATGGATCCCCTGATATGTTAGTGACTGGAAATCACCACTGTTGAGGACCGTAGCGAGGAGAGAATGAGTATGCATTCTCCCTCATCACCCCCATGAGGGTACACAGCAGCAATCAGGAGATTGGAGTAGTCGGTGCTGCCGGGTAGGGGGAAAAAAAACCCAGACTGTTAGTAATCCCTACCATAGGTCAGCTCAATGCCAGCCTGAGCTCTCACATTCACCCTTGGCACGAGCAGCAGCACGTGAAGGGCAGATAAACATGAATCCACAGCTCCACACATGGAGAAAGGGACCTTGGCACTCAGTGAGGACACTCTGGGATTTAGGTTAATATGTCTGCTAATGCTACAGCGCTGTAATACCACACGATGAGAAAGAGACCTGCAGGGATATCAAAACAAATAGACACATGCCTTTTTTTTTAACTTCATATCAGGTTTGAAATATATTCTGGACCTTTTTTTTTTTTTTTCCTTCACAACATCAGAGAGAGTCCGTCTTTACCTGCCCATTCATTCCAATCTTTTCATCTCGAGCCTAAAGGGAAACCCACACATTTGTCCCTGACTGTTGTTGCTGCGTGTGCAGGAGCGGATCAAAGCGAGTTCAACCGAGCAGTTCTTCTTCTTCTTCATCTTTGTGTGTGTTTGTATTTATTGTGGCCGCTCTTTTCATCCCTCTCGATTGAATTCGGGGGTTGTGGCGTCACATTATGCAAAGATATTCGTCATCTTTTATTAAAGGACCAGGTGATGAAGCCCCAAAATGTGCCGATAGCAGCACTTGCGTTCATCCTTGTTTCACTCAGCGTGTTCAGCGCTCGTGCTCTCCAGGTGCTTTTGGAAGCTGTCCCCTTAATCACTAAAACACCAGAGGTCACCTGGTCTGCACGTCTGTCTGATTAATGGCGCTGATGCTTTCAAATTTAAGCCTTCAAAACATCTCGTACAATGCAGACCTGTACGTTTTCACATTAATTTCCAAACCAATATTTTTGTGATTTTCAAAGAATTCACAATTCCCCTTTAAAACTTGTTTATTGTTTCAAGTAAAAAGGTAAATGACAGGTTAAATGGACCATAGTGTGACGGAGAGATATAATCACTCATGACTCTGTGTTCAGCCTCTCCTTCCTCCCCTCTCTGCAGCCGCAGGCATTACTGAATAACTAATAATAGTTGAGGAGGATGTGACTCAGACATCAAGGCATCTTGTCAGACACTCCTATTCACTCAAATAAGCTCACAACGTGACGCTGTTAAATGCCGGTGTGCGTGCGTTTTGTGTTTTTGTGTTGTGATGTGTAGATACAATGGAGAGTGGGAGATGGGGCGGGAAGCTCTGGAGGACATTCTGTACAGAGCCCAGCTGGAGCTTTACTCCCAACCACTCCTGGTAAGATCAAAAAGCGCTGCGTATTTAATCACACACGATTCAAATTAAGTCAAAACACGAGTAAAATAATGCCTTTGATCTGCAGTCTTTCCACAATCTTTAAAATCAGGTTCATAATTGGCTTTTAATCCTGTAAAACACTTCTAGTTTCACCCATTTAACTGCTTATCAATCTTTGTGTGTCAACTCCAGCTGGGGAACGCCATGAAGAACTCGCTGCCAGGCAGCGCTCCCGATGAGCCGCGGGGGCGTAAGGTGCTCCAGGTGGAGGTGACACCCACCATTAGCCGCATCTCCATCTCAGCCATCACCACCGCTTCCATACGACGCCACCGCTGGAAGAGAGAGGGTAAGACAGCGGCAGCCCTGGAAACAGGAGAACCTGCCATCGCGGCTTCAGCACACAGCGAAGTGAACCACAGTAGATCCATTACAATATGTTTTTTTTTTTCATCATCCTCATTGTTAATACAGCGCCCCAGGGTAGGTTGGACAAGAAAGTTATGCAAGAAAAATCCCCAGTGTTCAGTTATGCTTTAAGCTGTAAACTCGCAAGCTGTTACTTCTTTATCCGATCTATGAAAGGCCACAAGAAGGAACTATTTTGTGAGAGAATGTCTTAAGCAGTGAAAAGGAAATGAGTTTCTGTGTAAACCATTAGCATCATCCAAATGGCGTATGTAATGTTGGTCATATAGTCTCTGTTTTGCAGTGCTTGTGCCATTCTCTGCATCTTACTGCTCTTTTTCTTTTTTTTTTTTTTGCTTGTCTTGTCTATCGAGTGTGTGTGCTGTGTTGTCTCACCAGTAAAATTTAAGGTTTGTCGACAAACGGTGCCTGTAGAATCTGCTGTCTCCATTTTACCCCCATGCATGGGTGATAAATGGGGCAGTTCATTTCTAAAACTTTATTTTGTGATCTGCGAATGAATTAACAGACAGAATTAACAAGCCTGCTGTGCCCATGATGGATGACGCCCAAATCGGTTAAAGCCGGTCGCCACTAAAGAAACACGTTTCCCCGTCTGTGTTGTTGACTCCCAGATTGTTTTGACTACTCAACCGATGCAGAGTTGAGCCTCATCGTCAATCCTCCTAGCCTCGCCCAGCACCACCACCACCAACACCACCACCACCACACTCCCTGGGACCCCGCAGCCAATGAGGAGAGAGGAGTGCAGCCTCACAGCCACCACAGCAGCAGCAGCAGCAGCATCATTCCCCCCATCACATTTGAGGGTAGGGGACAGGGGCGGACGCTCAATGCAGAGAGGGTCTCAGGAGGAGGTGCCCCTTCGATCTGTATCTTCCCAACCTTCCTCCAACTCCTCCTCCTCCTCCTCCTCCTCCTCCTCCTGCCCCTCCTCAGCTTGAGAGGGTTAACTCTGACGTTCCCATTTTGGCTGCCTCTTCACTTCCCCAGAGTATACTAACTCATCCAGTCTATAAGACGCTCAGCCAACAACCTCCCCTGCTACCAGGCCACTGCTATTTTTCGTCTCATTCAAAGGTGGAAGAGTCGCTTATTCTGGGTTTGAAGGAAGTGTGGCTAGTGGCCATTTTGCATGGGCCATGTCATCATGTCATCCTCTCTATCCTCTCATCATGCCTCCAACGTACTTTAGACTGCCGCCCTTGTCACTCACTGAGCATGTTCAGTGCCCAACCTGCAGCTTGACCTTTTAACTCTGGGCTTTCTCAACCCTCCGTGTCTGACAATTGGTTTTATACACTAGATTTATTTTTTCTGTAGTTTTTAACAGGAAAAATACATCCGTACCGAGTATACGGCATCTTGTTTTTGCTCTGCCTCTCACGGTGTTTGACAGCACCACAGGTTTGGGGTCACTCAGGCCAGCAGCACCCATCTGCTGCCGCCATTCTGTAGGAAGAGGCCTTCCATTTTGTTTTGTTTTTTTTTTCCAGCCCAGCAGCTTTATTGTATGCTAATTTTGCGCTCTGCCATGTTTTACATTTCTTTTTTTTCCCTCAGCTCAGTGAGTGGGAACGAGCCCGTCATCATGCATGCGCACGCTACGGCAAGCTTCTGCTCAAACATGAATCCTTGGAACACTTCACATTTCAAATGGCCAAGTGAGCAGACTGAATGTTGTCATGGCTATCGAATCCAATAAATCCAAAGGCTGTTCTACTGCCAGGGAAACTATATCATACGGCCCATTTTGTCTTGTTGAACGTGTGTCCATTTCCA
Organism: Argyrosomus regius; assembly: GCA_946959425.1. NCBI lineage: Eukaryota > Metazoa > Chordata > Actinopteri > Sciaenidae > Argyrosomus > Argyrosomus regius. Next base: position 9,648,587 of record OX336895.1, on the reverse strand, counting down.
TGTGTGGTTGCTACATGTTTTGAAATCTTGAAACATCACTTAGATCTTTTGACCTGACTGAAGATCAGCGCAGCCCCCCTGGCTTTTACGGTGAATTGCCATCCCGTCTTCTTCCCATGATCTTTCATTAAAAATCCTAAGAGTTGTTGCGTTGGATAGAAATCTACCACCCAGCTATAGAGATTATTTTATAGAAGATTGATCTTCTTCGTGCAATTTCTGGACATTCTGTGGCAGAAAGAAACCATAACACACGTCCTTTAGTTTGGAAGCTGCATTGCAGCGATATTGGAAATATCCATCCGTGGTTTTGCATGTTTAAGCCGGTTAACTACAAATTGCATTTACTTAGCGACACAGCCATTTTCCACGGTGTAGCACACATTCTTTGATTGCTTTTCTGCCTTATAGGAAGCCATTGGTTGCCAGTTATTTTACTTTATAGTGAGAAAAAAACAAACATAATACAACTTTTATAAGCTAGTGACTCTGGATATTGCATAGTGTTTTTTTGGGGTTTTTTTTTTAAATGGCTTGGATCGTGAGTTAATTTGACGTATTTTTAGTAACTGTTAACTGACAAAGCACGATAACTAATGCTTTTTAGCAGCGAGCTGTGAGTTTTGGTGAATCCTCTCCCTCACGTGTGTTAAAACGTTTGCCTACCCATGCATCTCATTGGTGTAGCATCACTCTCAGATCCAAGTAGCTCTTCCTCCCTTTGTCTTTTTATCAAAGAACTTGCATTATCCTTTTCACGTGGACCATACGTATGTTCATATATTCAAGGTTTTATTTCCTAGAAACAAACCTCATGTATGCAATGAGTTTTAGCAGTCAGCTTTATCATTTTGCGTGTCCTTGAATGCACCATCTAGGAAGAGTTTTTAAAATGGTCAGCCGCAGAAAAACCATAATGAAAACACACCGGAAAATGTGCTGCACAAACTAAACAAAAGCAAATTGTAGTCAAAAGGCTAAAACATGCAGGAACACTGGTACGATCCTTTAATTGCGTCCATGTTTCTAAGAAGCTTTAGCTCTTCCTTTGGGATTGGGTTCGCTTGTGACCGCTTGCAGACCCGACCCATTTGGCCGTCGGCTCTAACTGGTGCGCTATTGATCCCGCGAGGTGTACGGACTCGCCTCGGTGCTCTGCACAGATTGGCAGGCTCGTCTCGGGCCAGGCCAACCGTGTGACCTCTGGGCAAGTGCTGCGGGAGAAACGAGGGATGGGGCAGGAGAGCATGTGTCTTCTCCTCATGTTATGTGCATGTGTCCGTCCAGACCTTTTTCTTCTCGGTTCCTCCATTTCTTTTCTGGTGCTGCCTGTTGGTTCCCTGTCGTCCAATTTTGCTTGTCCCAGCGATGCATGACGGAGACAGACGGCTGATCCCCGGTCTCTTCTCTTTAACGGGCTTTACCCTGCATACTGTATGTCAATAACATGCTTTTTCTTTCTAACTCAATTTATCATCTTTTTCCCTTTCAGCTTTCGAACAGTGAGGTCATAGACGGATTAATAATTGTTCTATTGTTTAGATTTCTTCACCTCAGTGTTGTGGGTGTTTAAAATTATCAATATAAATATTAACTGTTAACATTTAACACGTATATAATACCGCATGTGACATATTTTGCCAAACAAGCTCTGCTCTCTTATCAGGAAGGTTATTGAACTCACATTTTTCCTAAACAAACAGCCAGTCAGATTTTAGTCGATCAGATGATCAAAGCTCAAGGTCATCGTGTGCCGTATTGAATTATAACTCTGTTCTGTGCATAATGAGTGAGCTAATAAAGCAGCATGGTGTGCTGAGGGTGAGTGTTAGCGCTGGCCTGTTTGAAGGCTGCTAATGTAGTCTGCTAATTTATTCTGCATTATTTATAAACATTTCTAATCGTATTGCTCAGATTTATTTAGAGTTTGTTCACGTCACTGTTAACATGAATCAGCAGCTAAGCTTTTTTTCTTAGTGTTAGTGTTTTGAAAGTGTTTGCAGCTGCTGCTTGTCAAAAGTTATTCCAGCAGACTTAAAGCATTAGGTCATAGTTTACTCATATGTTAAATTTGTCAACCGAACTTCGCTCGTTGTCTGACCTTGCTCACTCTTCTGTTTGTCTACCATGCTTTCTTCCTGTGTATGTCCGTGCCTGTTCATGTTTAGACGCTGATGGTATGAGCGGAGGGGAAGATTCTTTCAACATCAATGACCCAGACGAAGGTTTCTCCTCCGGCGCGTCTAACAGCAGCCAGCCCAGCGGCACCAAAGTGGGCAGCAGCATCGGGCCGAGGGGCGGCAGCCTGAACAGCAGCAGCGGCGGCGGCTTCAAGAAGGCCATCACAGCTCGGCTATCTCGGGACAAGGAGAGGGATCGGGAGAGGGACAGGGAGCGAGAGCGAGAGAGGGAGGCCGATTTGTCGGGGGATCACCAGAGGAAGCATCACCAGAGGCAGCAGTCGCCTCCAGTCAGCATCAACTTGGATGCCATCCAGCTGAGCCCCATAAAAAAGCACCTGAGCTTCCCTGCGGGGCCCACACTGGTGCGGACTGGCAGCACCTCCTCCAGCAAGTCTTTTGACTGCATGAATTTCAACCTGAACGGAGGAGATGACGAGCGGGAGGAGGCGGCGGGGGGCTCTGACAAGGAAGGAGGGCTTCCAGTAGGTGGGTCCCACCGCCACTCCACCATTAGCCTGAAGGAGGAGCATCTCATCAGGCCAGAGGACGCCCAGGACCTCCTGTCTCCTGGAGCTCCTCTCACCAAGCAGTCTCGCTCCCCCAGCTTCAACATGCAGATCATATCACAGGTCTAATGTGCAATGCAGGGCATGGTAGACACACACACACACACTTACACTCTTATACACACACACACACACACACACGAACACAAATACTTCATAACACACATCCTTGTGCAGTTTTTCTCTGCAACTCTTTACAGCCCTACTACAACAACTTCTGTCTACCTATCTATGTTGGTGTATGTGCGTGCGTGTGCGTGCGTGTGTGTGTGTGTGTGCGTGTGTGTGTGTGGGAACACATCTTCAGATCTCAAGTTGTGTCTCCACCCTTTTGACATCCATTAAACTTACAACCGTGACCTGCAGTCGTTGCTGGTGTGTTCGGCGCTACTGAAAATGCAACAGAGAGAAAAGTAGTAAACGATGACTGCCCACCGCTCGTGTGTAAAAGAGTCCAGCATGTCACTGCATCACCCCGGTCTGACCAAGCTGAGCATTCCACACAGAAATCCTCCTCAGAACGTCGAGACGGAAAACTCGCAAAAGGATTGCCACGCTAGCTGTAAGGGGAGGATATTTGACATTTCAGATTTTTTGAGTTCCTGACTGAATCAGTCAAAAAAAAAAAAAAAAAAAAAGAATCAGCAATAACACTTAACCGGTCGCTCATGTGGAGAAGAGTGGGGTCGCTTCATTCCTTCCCTTTCATTCCCGGGCTCACGTGCAATCGTTCTTGCTGATTATCTTCCTTTTTAATTGGGCATAAATGGTTTTATGAATAAAATTTCTTTAAATGTTTCTTTTTGTTTTTGAAATCACAGTCCAAAGAAAGTAGCATTTGTTTTTTGTTTTTTTCTTCACTCGTTTGACTGATTTTTAGCAGAAAACCAGTCAGACCCAAGTGATTCTTTTAGTTTTTCAGCCCATGACCTTCATTTTATTCTGTAATTATAATGTTCTCATTTGATCAGACTTTTTAAGATTGTTGTTGTTAAAAGAAAAAAGAAAAAAAGAAAACCAAACTGGAATGTGGTAAGGGTTTTGTCTTTGCCCAAAGCTTTTAACTGGACAAAATCTGGAAGAAAAAAAAAAATCACTAATGTGCAGCTACAAGAGGAATTTATCTTGTGACTTGATTAAAAATCAGAAGCCGAATCTTGTGAAAGGGTTTAATCTTGTGGATTAAAACATTGTAGACGACGGTGCAGGTTTGGGTCTGAAGCTAAAAGGCAATGACTGTATTTTATATTGAATTGTTGTTATGGTTCAAACCATTTAATGGGTCCTTCCATCTGAAAGCACTTGTTGTTGTTGTTGTTGTTGGTGTTGGTGTTGGTGTTGGTGGTGCGTGTTTGTTTGTTTGTCTGGGCTTGTGTGTGAGCCGGTGAATTACTGCCCTCTGGAGGCTCGTACAAGTCACTGCGCGTCAGCCAAGTCACCATGACGATCGTCTTAGTGTTTTGTGCTCTGATTGGATGCTCATGAAAACATTTTGTTCTACCTCATTGTGTGTTCACCTGCCACTCAGACACCTGTCTCACCCAATCAGACGCAGGATTTCAAGACCCGACCCCCAACCAACCCACCCACCCACCCCCCTCCACCACCACGCCCCCCCTGTTAGGCTTAAAAACTGGAGCGCTCGACCAGTTTTGGGGATTATTATATGGTGCGGACCAGACTGGTTTCACACTGCAAACTGTAACGACACAGTGAAATCTGTGTGTGTTCACGTGAGGATTTATGACTGAATATCTCGGCCTTGCATTTCAGTTCAATCTCATCATGCACAAAAACAAAAGCTGCAAAACAAGAACACGACTGTCTGTCTTCAGGTTTTTTCGTATTTTCATGTCGTATATCAGACAAACCGCGCTGGGATTAACCTGATTTTATTTAAATTCCCCAAAAATGTCCTGCTCATCTTCTTTTCTTTTTTTTTAATTATGTAATGATTTTGAAGTGCAATTTTTTTTTTTTTTTTTTAATCCTCATGTGCATGGAGTTGGATCTTCTCTGCTGTTAAAAATGCCTGCATCTGCGCACAGTGCTAGCTAGCCTTCTGTAGTGCTCCCCTGCCCAGGCTGAGTGATTTGAACATGGCGTGCTTGCCTGCATGTTTAGTGCCCTGCAAAGCACTGCTGTTTCAGATGCATTGAAACAGCCAGCGAGCCAAACCCAAGTCCTCGTTCTCGTCTTTGCCAGATGTGCCAATACACATCCTCTCCTTAAGGATTTTTTCTTTTTTTTTTTTTGCTTGGGTGTCTTAAGTTTAAAATGCCTATTTTTTTCTGTTTACTGTTCTTATTTTAAAGTTGAGGGACAAAGGGATGTATGGCTCAATGTGCCCTTAGATGCAGCTTCACCTACTTTTGCCATGAACTTTTCTCATCACTCATCACAGGTGTGTGTGTGTGTATGTGTGTACGTTCACAAGCTTTGCTGTTCACATGTAAAAGCACTGTAGATGTACTGTACCGTACCGTAGATGTCAGCTGTTGTATCGCATTTCCCCACGTCTTGCTCACTTGCTTGTTTCCAAACGAGGATGAATGATAAATGTGTATATAAAAGTCAGTTCAGTCTGCAGTGAAAACACCCACCCACCCCAACATACCCTCATGCTCCTGCTGTGCTGGATAAAACTCTACAGTTGCTGCTCCTGGTCCTGAGTGAGTCCTGTGTGCGCTTTAGCCTTAAACATTTCAGGCCTCTTTGGCCTCACATGCTCCTCCTTTTTTCCCTGCTGGACTTGACTATGGAAGTAAAAAAAAAAAAAAAGAGAGAGAGAGAGGAGTGGAGCTTCAGTTCACACTCTCACCCGGTCTGTCTGCTGTCATCCCCGTGCTGTGTGGCTCACGACGAGCCGTGTTCCCATTTGCTGTATTTTGCTGTGAGTTGAGTGGCACCTTTTTTGCTGTTTTTTTAAAAAAAAACTGGTGACGTGTTCATGTCATTAATATGAGTGCCCCTGACCAAGGTTTACCAGCAGCCATGTTGGTACTGTATGTTGACTTAGAGTAACCGATAGACAAATATCCCTCAGTGTCTGGTGTTATTTGCATGTGATCAGGGCGGGAAATGAACGCCAGCCAGTGAATGACGACTGATTTTTTTTTTTTAATTTCCATCTGTTTTGACAGAATAATAAGCTCAGAAATCCACTTAAGGTCCATTTACATTTCAAAAAAAGTAATTTAAATGTTAAAAAATGGTTAAAAATATTTGTACATTGTCAGCCACTGATGCTGGTGGACAAAGTTCATTTCCTGTCCTGCATGTGATAACTGTGGGCTTTGTTTTCATACAGTATAATGCACTTTAATCCATCCACCTCTCTCCTCAAGATAGTTATTAAAATGATATATATAGATGTGCAAACGTGTATACACTCAATGCAGGGTTTTAGTCTCTTTAAAGTAGTACTTCTATGTGATGTCACATCCAACACAATGCTATTTTTGTTAAAGTCTAAGGGTACAGCTATTTATTATATTTTCTTTTCAAAACCAAATATTAAAAAGAAGAAAAAGAAAAAAAAAAAAAGGTTAGGTGGTCTGGAAGGTCTCAGGAGTTTATCAAAAAGCCACATTTTAAAAATGGCAGCACCAAAATTTCTGTTCTTGAAGTGAGAATTGATTCTATGCAACATATTTTCCCCTTTTTTTCGTTTTTGTTTTTGGTGTTACCGGCTCATTGGTCCTTGTTGTGTGGGAGGGGGCAGCAGATGCATTTAAGCTGATTTTTCCTTTTTTTTTTTTAATAAAAAAAAAAAAAAAAAGGTGCAAATCCTCAACAGTGTCCCCCTATTCAGTGATTCTGTTTATGCACCCTGTTGTGGTGCTGCAGAGCAAAAGGACCTCTCTCGTGTGGGTGAAACAAAGAGGACCATCCAGTCGTCATCCTCACAGAGAGAAAAGCCACAGCTGGACTTTTGGTGCATGTTTGAGCCCTTTCTGTCAGTTTGCTGCTCCGTGGCTCAAAGACGTCAAGTTGGTGTATGATTATCAACAATGAATCTCATCTTAGACGCTTCGAGGGAAGCTGCTGGACCATGTGATAACACTGTACTATTGATGTTGTATAAATGGAGAGAAAGACTTATTTTAAATCTTGTAAATACAAAATGTACAAAGGTAAAAGCAAGATAAATATAAAAAACTGAAGATCACTCTGAGATGTAGAGAGAAATTAATCTGTATATTGTTGAATAAATATTGTGCCGTAAGGGATACGAGTGTCCGTCTGGTTTGTGGTTACTATGTTCAGTCACTCGTCACCACAGAAGTGCTCTCTATTGATAAATCAGCTTAATTATTGCAGAAAGATATAAAATCTGAGAGAAGTAGGCAGAGATGATTGGTGAAGTTTGGTGTGTTAAGCTGTGATCAGTGGTGCTGTGCTGACATCTAGTGGTGGTAATTCAGAACAGCCGATCGCCCATATCTGCCTCTACAGCAGAGTTCAGGGGCCACATACAGCCCAATTGATCTTAAGTGGGCCCGACAGTAAAGTCATAGTACAATGACCTACAAATAACGACGGTGCCAATTTTTTCTTTTTGTTTTGGTGCAAAAAAAAAAAGTACATTCCGAAAATGTTCACATTTAATGATCTCTATTTTTACAAAAACATTATGAACCTGAGAAGAAAAATGTGCAATTTCAACAATATTATGCCTCAGTTTATCATTTACACATGTCGCACTGCAACTTATAGATCACAGTGTATCTGCAAAGGCACAAAACATTTAGTCAGAGCTATCTGGAACTGAACAATATAGTACTTTACTTTATGATCAAAACAACGCAATGTCAGGCGTACCTTTGCAGTAAGGGGGCTGTCAATTTAGGGTACCCTGGCAAAAGATACTGATAAAACGTGTCCAAGCCAACAAGAGGCAAATTTGTCTTTTAAAACTGAGTCACGCTGCAAGTCAATTATTTCAAGTTGGATGTCGACGGGCAGATCAGAAGTTCACCAAAGACCTGAAACCGAAACACCAAAAGAACACGTAGAACAGTTTGCTTGCTTGATAGTGTGTGACCCCCAGTTGAAACAGCAGTTACTTTTATTGTACATTTGCATTTAATGTCTTCTCTGTAATTTTTACACTTTGTAAAGTCATCCCACGGACCAGATTGGATCCTCTGGCGGGCCGGTTTTGGCCCACAGGTCGTATCTTTGACACCCCTGCTCTATGGTGATTTATCCACAGTCAACTTTAAACTTGGTCTGTTAAATGTTGGTTTCTTTGAGAAAATGTAATTTATTTTAATAATTTCATGATTACAGAAACTCAGATTTGAATTTCTTTTCCGTTGTGTTTGTTGATTTATGTTTTGCAACAAATTCAAACAACATTATGTAAGATTTTGTTGTTTTTTGTGACTTAGCAGCCCCAGTTACAGAGTGTAATACGACTGTGATGACAATTTGACCTGCTTTACGTGTATTTGTTATGACTACATGACCAAAGTGCAACAACACAAGACACAGCAGCCGGCTAATATAACTGACTATAGTCCAACAGCAAGATGCCCAGCTCGCCAAACTGAGCTAGCATTAGCTAACAGCAGCTACAGTTCACAGCAGTTTACTTTACTGTCCATCAGGAAACTCATTGAGAGTTCTCTGCTGCTACAGAGCTCTGGTAAAAATGTTACTTTATGGTTGAAAATTACACTTTTCACATTTATACAGTGTATAGTACACTTTTTTTTTTTAAATAAAATTGTATTTTGTTCTATTTTATTTATATCACTCCAGTTTTTTTTTTACTTAAAATTTTATTGTATTTTTTTTTTCTTTGGCTTATTTTTAAAAAAGTTTTCAGACACCCTTAAAAGTTTACACAATCTCAAATATTATCATGAAATATTTGTGGAAAAATATTTTTGTGTGTTTCAAAAGGTGTGGTTGCATTAGACAGACACAAAGAAATACAAATTATATATTTTTTGTTTATTGTTTACTAGAAAAACTAACAAAACTAAATTCTTGACAGTTTCAATATGTTAGTTCCCAACATTGTCGGTATCAAAGTCAACAAAAAACAGAGAATGTGTTCAAAACTGAACAAAAAATAAAAAAACCATCACATCATCAAATTAATATTTAGTTGTCCTGCCATTAGCACGCAGTAGAGCTCCAATCCTCGCTGGCATGTTCTCCACGAGCCTTCCACACTGTTGAGGGGTAATCTTGTCCCATTCTTCTTGAATTACTGCTTTTAATTCTTCTAAATTCTTTGGTTTACGTTTTGAAACAGACCTTTTGATAATCCACCACAGATTTTCAATGGGGCTCATATCCGGGGATTGAGCTGGCCAATCTAAGACCTGGATACTGTGCTCCTGCAGCCAAGTTCTACTGGCCCTGGATGTGTGGCAAGGGGCATTATCTTGCTGAAACTTCCAATTTTGACCTTGGAACAGAGCACGTGCAGAAGGGAGCATGTGGGATTCAAGAATGGCACAATACTTGGTAGAGTTCAGTGTACCTTCACAGACAGTGAGATGACCAACACCTGCAGCACTCATGCATCCCCAAACCATGATACTGCCTCCATCATGCTTGACAGTAGGTACTGTACATGCTGGGGATAATGCTTCACCTGGCCTTCTGCGTACCCTCACATTAGCAGGAGGAAGATAAAGCTGGAAACTGGACTCATCTGACCACAGAATCTTCTTCCAGTTCCTGGCTGTCCAGTTCTTGTGTGCTTGGGCCCAACGACGCCGGGCTAACCTCTGTCTCTCATCGATGAGGGGCTTCTTGACAGCCTTGTAGGATCTTAAGCCATGTTCTAAAAGTCGGCCACGTACAGTGCGGGTGGAACACTGGACACCAGTTTGGTTTGACCACTGCTGCTGAAGCTCCTGTGATGTCATTTGGCGGTTTTCCCTGCACATGCGGATCAGGATGCGGTCATTTCTTGCTGAAGAAACCCTTGGACACCCAGATCTTGGTTTGTCTTCCAAGCTGTTGGTTTGCCTGTATTTCTGCAGAGTGTATCCAACTGCTGAAGGACTGCATCTGCACTTCCTGGCAATCTGGCAGCAGCTGTACCCTTCCTGGCTGAGAATCTGTATCTTCAGGCATGTTTCCTGCGTTAGGTTCCTTGTTTTAGCCATTTTTGTCTTTGAAGAACTTTCAAATGTGCTGGCTTTATATAGGCATGAAGCACGGCAACAAATATTGTGTCTTTTAATAAAAAGCACGACCTTCATTAGAGGATCACTGGTTACCCAATAACCCAATGCTCAAAATGTCTTATGTATTTTTTATGGAACCAATCAATTTTAAGTTTTTATGGCTTTTTTTTAGGATTTGTTTAGTATTTTGGCTGTGACTGAACTAAAAGAAATTACACTTGAAGACCTAAAAGTGATTCTTAATGCAATATTTCACAAATGCATGGGGTGTCCGAAAACTTTTTTCCACCACTGTATAGTGCTGTTACCGCAACTCGTGCTCTTAAAGCTGACCTGTTTTTCTTGTCTACCGCATTTCATTGTACTGTACTGACCCCGTGCTGACATGACAAATAAACTTGAAGTAAAACTAAAACTGAAGTGAGAAGTTACACACTGCCCACAATCTCTGAGCTGAACTTTGCCTCAAACATCCCGTAAACAAATTTTGCTTCTGCTCTACTGTATCCCTCTGACCCCAGTAATAAACACAGCCATTTACTAGTAACACATAATCCAGCTTTTGCAGCAGGAAGTTAACTAGAGTCAAACAGAGTTATTGAACTCAAAAACACGGATGTGTTTACCAAAACTTAAACCATGTTGAGTCCTGCTTACACATGTTGCAGATATATTTAGTTGAGCTTTTAATCTCAGTTCTCAGAAAATTGGAAATTTGAACATCAAACAATTAAAAATATGGCAACTGGGCAAACTCCATCTGCTGATGAAGAGGCTGCGATACCACTAAACGGTAAGATCAGCTACCAAATGGACACTGGGGTGAGATTGTTTTTTTTTTTTAACTTACTTTTTTTTATTTCACATGAAATGACCAACATACATACACGTACATTAGGAACGCATAACAGGAGACGCTATTACAATTTCAGTTCTACCATATAATCATGTCCTCATACCCTGTCTTCAAATATTTCTTCCTCCTTCTTAAAAGTAGGGAACATGGGCAATATGTAACAATGAGTACATACATTTACTGACAATTGTACTACATTAAGTGTAAAAATACAACTAAAGTGGAGGAGGAAAAAAAAAGAGAGAGAGAGAGGTGACTAAAGTTCTGACATTGTCTGTATTACTGGTAACCATTTTTGATCAAACCTGTCTGATTTGAGCTGTAACCTCGCTGTAATTTTCTCCATGATGAACACATTTTTTACCCTTTCTCTCCATTCCGTTATACTGGGGGGCTGTGGCTTCAACCAAGAAGCTGTAATTGTTTTCTTTGCTATTAAAAGCAGAATTCTCAGTAAGGAAGTCAAGTTCCTATCTATAACATTATCTGGGACTATACCTAATATGTACAATGCTGGATCTAAAGTAAAGTCAATACCCAAAACATGTTTTATTTCCTTTTGAATATTCTTCCAAAAATCTAAAATCTTTGGGCAATCCCAAAATATATGTGTAAAGTCCCCCACCAGTCCACAACCCCTCCAACACCTCTCCGAAGTATTACTGTACTTTGAGGTAATAGACGGAGTGTTAAAATACCTCATTTTGATCTTCCAATCAAACTCTCTCCATGTTGGGCTGCTAGTTACCTTATGTCCTGCTTTGAATGTTTCTTCCCATTGTTCATCTGTTATTAAAATATTTGCTTCCAATTCCCATTTTTCCTTCACATCCAAATTGTTATTGTTAGATTCCTGTTGTAGTACCTTATACAATTTTGATATAACCCCTTTCTTTGTCTCTCCTTCTGCATATGCCATCAATAATTCTTCTAGTTTCGATGGGGTTTTACAGATATTCTCCCACTCCTTATGTGTCTTAAGATAATGTCTTAGTTGTAAAAACTTGTAAAAATCATGGGCTGGTAAATTAAATTCTTGTGCTAACTGTTGGAATGACTTCAAGGTTTGTCCCCTAAACACGTGTGCAATATATTTTAACCCCTGGTGTGTCCATCTATTATATCCTGCATCCATCATAGATGGCAAAAAATCAGGGTTTGTTGAAATTCTGGTGGCTCTACAAGTGGAGTTTGACAGTTTTAATTTCTTACGTACCGTTGACCATACTTTCATTGTCCCCCTGATCCAGACATTGCCCATCTTCAGCCTCTTTAGTGTTACGTCACTTAAAAATGGAAGCGACTCTATAGATACATTTTTGCAAGAATTTTGTTCCATTTCTACCCACAATGTATCTGCATCTTTTGTAATCCACATAACTATAGCTCTGAGTTGAGCAGCCCAGTAATAATTTTTTAAATTAGGTAAATTCAATCCTCCCTTCTCTTTCGGACAAAGAAGTGTCCTATATTTAATTCTAGCCCTCTTCTTTTTCCAAATAAATTTGGATATAATCCTGTCTAACATTTTAAAGGTAGAATTAGAGACCATAATAGGCAATGACTGGAACAAAAACAACAACCTTGGTAATACATTCATTCTTACCACTTCTATCCTCCCTATCAAAGTCAAAGGTAAAATCTCCCACCTAGCCAAATCTTTTTTTAATTTCCGTTATCAATTTCCCATAGTTCGCTTCAAATAGTTGTGACGTGACTGAAGTAATGATGATACCCAGATATCTAAACCCTGTATTAGTCCATTTGAACTTGAACTTACCCTCTAACTCTGATGGACATTGACCTGAGAGCATCATAGCTACTGATTTAGCCTCATTGGTCAGATATCCTGATATCTCCCCATATTCGTTCAGGTTATTTACCAGGGCTATTAACGAGGTAGAAGGTTCACTTACATATGTTAATATATCATCTGCAAATAATGATATTTTGTGTTCTATCCCTCCTTCATCCTTCATTCCCTTTATATCTTTATTCTGTCTTATTAACTCAGCCAGTGGTTCAATACTTGCAGCAAACAATAAAGGACTCAGACAATCTCCTTGTCTGACTCCTCTTTTAAGTGAGAAAAAGTCTGAGCAACACCCATTGACTCTAATCCAGGATTTGGGGTTTTTGTATACCATTTTTACCCAATCTATGAAGGTTGCATGAAACCCAAAATTTGCCAATGTTTGGTAGAGGAAGCTCCATTTTACCCGGTCAAATGCTTTTTGTGCATCTAAGCTGAGTAACATGGCAGGCTGGGGTTTGTTTTTGGCACACGAGATAAGATTTAATGTCCTCCTAATATTGTTAGCACCTTGTCTTCCAGGAATAAAGCCTGTCTGATCGGGTTTGATTAATTTAGTTATATGCCTCTGCATTCTCCGTGCCATTATATTTGTTAATATTTTCAAATCATTACAGAGCAAGCTGACAGGTCTATATCCCTCACATGAAGTTGGGTCTTTGCCCTCCTTATGTAAGACCGAAATGATGGCTTCTGACCAAGTCTTTGGCGAGTCACCTGATGCCAGAGCGTAATTAAAGACTCTATATAGTACTGGTGTGACCTCCCCTGCAGAAACTTTATAAAATTCCCCCGGAAACCCATTTGTACCAGGGGATTTATTATTTTTGAGATCTTTTATAGTATCTGATATTTCCTGTACTGTAATTGGCTGTATCATTTCAGCTGCTTCTTCTGTCGATAGTGATGGTAGATTAAATTTTTTAAGAAACGCTTGAGTCTTATTTTCTGTGGAGTTTAGCTCAAAGTCGTTATATAAGTCTTTATAATATTCTGCAAAAGCTTCCGCTATCTCTGTTGGCTTTGCCACAAGTTGTTTGGAAATGGGATGTTTTATCCTCGAAATGGTCCTATTTGTTTGAGCCTTTCGAATTTGGAATGCTAGAAGACGACTTGCTCTATTCCCCATCTCATAATATCTTTGATTTGTAAAGCGTAGAGCTCCCTCTGCCTTGTATGTTAGTAATTTGTCTAATCTGTTTCTATTTTCTTTCAGTTCTTGGAGTATGGAGTTGTCTGGTGTCCTTTTATGTTCTAGTTCTAGATCTCGGATTTTGCTCTCTAGCGCCCTCTGCTGTTTCAAACGATCCTTTCTTAGCCTAGAGGTTATTTCTATGATTTTCCCCCTTATCACTGCTTTCCCCCCATCTGGGGTGAGATTGTTGAAGGGTATTTTTGTTTCAAAGGGTGAATTTTCAATCTCATCTGTGGAAAACATTCAAAGGATTCTCTGTTAAACAAATTAATGATTATTGATTGAAACCAGTTGGCTCATGGCTCTAAGAGGCTGTACAGCAGAGAGCAAAATGCTGAGTGCCAACATGATGGCATTCTAACGTTATTAGCACTAATGACAAAGTACAGTTGAGTCTGATGATTGACGCAAGAATAAAAATCCAGCATCATAAGCACAGATTTATTTGTTTGTGAGCATTTGGGAGAAATTGCTCTAGATTTCACTGAAGTTGCACCTTCAGAATAACTAATTTAATGAAAACTGGGCAAGTTGCATCTCTAGCAACCACTGTCCTGCCATTCCCTTCTGTCTGACACCTATTTGAAAAGGCTTTTTTGATCTGTGCACCCATTTTTAACTTTTTGTTACTGTAGATTTTAAGCTGCATGGCCCTGAGTCTGCATCAGTCTTGAAATTGTGTTATTTACTGAGCTTTTATACCTTGAACTCAATAAACACGACACATTTTCTGTTCTATGTGAATGAATGAACTCTAAACATAAGTATATATTGCCACGGAGAGCCAATCAGAGCTCAATCCAGTAACAAGATCCCTAGTTGAATACTCAGGAGGTGTCACTTGGCAACAAGTGCTGTAACGCCTGGTGAAGGACAAGAAACATTCACGCACTTCCACAGACAACTGAAAGTGTGTGGTTTTTCAAGCTAGACACCAGAAAATGGCTTCATGTTGTTGCTGTCGTTCATCCAAGTGAAAGGGGGACCTGAAAGCAGTGAGGTGGGTGATGATAACTACAACAAATGTTGATTTTTTCTCTTCTACGTGGGGTCTGAAAACACTGACTGAATTGTGTAAAGGTACGTGTATAATTGAGTCTCAGACTAGTGAATTAAACTGGTGAGCTCAAATTTTTAAATATATAAATTTGAGACAAGGCAGCAGATTATCTTTTCTAGCGGAAGCACTAGATGTTTGGAGTTTCAAGCGGTGGGGGTTAATATTTTTTTTGAGAGGGGTGGAACCATTTAACAGTGCAACAAAAGAGGGAAATTACAGCCTCTCTGTCTAGTTGAGGATTTGACTCAGTCATGACCATGACTGGATCAACGGGTTAGTGTGCACTTTAAATATGTGGTATTGTATGTAAAATACATTTGTTGGAGTTGAGGATTTCCTGCTACTCCAGGCTCCTCAGTAGAGGAAATATTGATAATGCAACAGATCAGATCACGTCAGTTAGGAAATAGATGTTAATTCCCAGACTCTGCTGCTTCCCCTAAGAAGCTTTCTTCTTACAACTTACTACTTCCTCTTCTTCCAAGCAGAGGTGATTTCAAGTGATGTAAGACTTTTATTTTTATTTTCTCAGAAATGCTGCCTAATTTTGAGAACAGGATTCAACCACAGCAACTGTTTGAGCAGCTACAGCAGAACACACCTCAAATAAAGCAGGTGGTTTCCTGTATTAAAAAGGTGAGTGTTCGCCTGCTACATGACGTGTGCTGAATGTTGGGAAATGTCAGTATTTTGTGGCGTGCGCAAGTTTCTGATATTTTCAGTCGTACATTGTAAGTAGTCGAATCATTTGCTACTAAAGCTAATCATTTGATACTAATTAAGGCTCCATTCCATTCAGGTCAAACAGAGTCAGGGTAATGCTGTGGTGCATGTTGGCTCATTGGAAAAGTCTCTGCTGCAATAAATGGAACAGAACCTTAATTAGTATCACTGGAAACACGTGTCAACCCTACTATTTCATGTCAAAATGGCTGCTGTGAATTTGCTTACTAATAGCACAGTGTAAAAACACTTCAAAGAGGGGGGCCCGCTTGAGCATGAGTAGTGAGTAGACGTGTCTTCCACAGCTCCCGCAGAAATCTGTTACATTTCTACATTTTGGACCTTGTAAATAATAATATGGAAGCGCTGGCTAATGCAGTTACTGCTGTGCAAACCTCTGTCAACTCTTTTCGGGAGGAGAACCGGGCGTCCATTGATTCTGAGTGCATATGGCCAACGAATTACTGATGCAGAGGACGGTATGAATGAGTTTGATAAGTGACTGAGCAGCGTGGAAACTTCCCAAACTTCACTGGCTAAAGAAAACCATGCCTTGAAGAAGAAGGTAGCATACTTGGAAAACTACACCAGATGGCAGAATATACGTATTGTGGGGGACACCAGAAAATGCGGAGGGCCCACGACCATCGGAGTTCATCACCAGGCTGCTCATTGGTGTAGTGATGTGTCGTTCGTGAACAAGCCGGTTCAAAGAGCCGGCTCTTTTAAGTGAACGATGGGAGCCGGCTCTGGTACGTGAGCCGTTGAGTGATAGTAGAAAAAGAAGCAGCATTTGGACGCATTGAAAACACAAAGGCAGAATGCAGAATTTTACAAAGCCAAGCTGTCGCATGGAGCAGGGTCCACAAACAACCTTCACAGACACATGAGAACTGTGCATCCAAAAGTCAATAGCTGTCCTTTTTTTAAATAGTTTTTATAGGTGTTTCTATCTGCTTTGTGTAGCAGAGTGGTTCTACAAGCACGTTGGTGCATTCATTGGGCGGTTTCAGAGAGTTACAAGGGTCTAAACGCAATGAAAACAATTGGCTATATTGATATTAGAAAATGTAATTTTTACTTTTGAATACTTAAGTACAAAGGATGTATTGAATCACAAGTCAAATTAGCACTAAATCTGGCTGAATTATGAAACGTATAAGTGGTAACATGAAGAGCCGTTTTGGAGCCGAAAGAGCCGGCTTTTCTTGGAGAGCTGAGTCAAATGATCTGACTCCCTAAAAAGAACTGAACTTCCCATCACGACTGCTCATTGATGTGCTTGGTG
Source organism: Argyrosomus regius (assembly GCA_946959425.1). NCBI lineage: Eukaryota > Metazoa > Chordata > Actinopteri > Sciaenidae > Argyrosomus > Argyrosomus regius. The sequence continues at coordinate 9,631,746 of OX336895.1, read as the reverse complement.
AAGACAGTTTTGAGAAGTTACCGTCGGTGGACAGAGCCCGCAGAAGTTTGGCCCCAAAACCAGCAGATGGCGACAATAGACCACGGCCGTTCATTGTGAAGCTCCACCACTTTCAAACTAAAGAGTTGATCCTACGCCTCGCCAGGCAGAAGTGCCCGCTCTCTTACAACGGCACATCTTTCCTGATTACAGCCCGGATGTCAACAAACGACGCGCAGCCTTCTCCGAGTCCAGAAAGAAGCTCCACGCCGCAAAGATCCAGTTCGGCCTCTCTGCAGTTCACACACAACGGGAGACGCATGAAGTTCACCGACCCTGCGACTGCACTGACTTATGTCAATAAAAATGTTACTGCTGATGATCTCAGTGAAGTTAGTTTTAAGTTGGATATTCGACAGACATTCGAGACTCCGAGCAAGCCACTCCAACATTTCAAGTGCACCCGTATTGCAGACTTTACAGTAAACACACGGAGATAGAAGACGGCTACAGCGTGTTTTCCTGTTTTCTAAATAAAAATGTGGGATATTTAAAGCAGAGATACTGTGTTTAAAGCTATTGAGCTAAAATGCTAATATTTACATATAGAAATTAATAAAAATTATGAACAGATTTCAAATGTAAAAACAAGAGGTGTATCTCATGCAGCCAGTGGAGTAACATGATCCAACACTGATTTTGAGTCAATTGATCAGATTAGATTAGATTAGATGATACTTTATTCATGCCACAACGGGGCAATTCTTTTGTTACAGCAGCAAGGTGTAATATACACTATAGAAGTACAGAAAAAAAGAATAAAAATAGTAAAGGCAAAAAACAACGACAGACCAAAGAATCCTTCAGCCTATGCAGTAACAACAATAGACAAACAACTGACAAGTGTACAGATGTGCAAGAATGAGTACTAAAGGTGGAAGTGGTATGACATAAATAATATTGCAAAGGTAAGTGGCATGATATAAATAATAAGGCAGAAGTAAGTGGTATGATATAAATAACATTGCAAAGGTAAGTGGCAAGATATAAATAATATTGCAAAGGTAGAGTCATGATGTAATTTTAATTTACAAACAACGTAAAGTGGCAAGATATAAGTAATATTGCACATGGTAAGTAGTCGGATGGAGAAATAAATACAGATAAAAAATAAATAAATAAGTGTATTATAAAAGCTATGGTGAGTAGTGAGTAGTGGTGGTGATTGAAAGACAGAAACAGAAACTACAGCATGATTCAGGTGGTGACGGTGTTGTAAAGTCTGACAGCAGTTGGGATGAAGGACCTGCAGAACCTCTCCTTCTTACACCGTGGGTGTATCAGTCTGCTGCTGAAGGAGCTACTCAGGGACCCCACAGTGTCGTGTAGGGGGTGAGAGGTTAGGGTAGGCTATTGAGCTAAAATGCTTATATTTACATATAAAAATTAATAAAAAATATTTAGAGATTTAAAATGTAAAAACAAGAGGTGTATCTCATGCAGCCAGTGGAGTTTTTATATGTAAATATTAGCTCAATAGCTTCCAGGTGATGTGATCAATTGACTCAAAATCAGTGTTGGATCATGTTACTCCACTGTCTGCATGAGATACACCTCTTGTTTTTACATTTTAAATATGTTCATAGTTTTTATTAATTTTTATATGTAAATATTAGCATTTTAGCTCAATAGCTTTAAACACAGTATCTCTGCTTTAAACATCCCACATTTTTATTTAGAAAACAGGAAGTCGGTACATGCTGTAGCCGTCTTCTATCTCCGTGTGTTTACTGTAAAGTCTGCAATACGGGTGCACTTGAAATGTTGGAGTGGCTTGCTCGGAGTCGCACTGTATCCGGAGCGAAGAAGAAGTTTACCTGGAGCGAATGTCTGTCGAATATCCAACTTAAAACTAACTTCACTGCGGTCTGCTGATGACTGAAGCTCCGTTTTACACGTACAGAAGATGGTGATTGAGGTAATGTTGATGATAAACTAACTAATTAAAAGAGACGGTGATATCACTAGATATGGTTATTATGTCAATATTACTGACAGTATTTTTTATTTTTCATCGTATTATTTTATTAGTACTGTTTATGTGGCAATGGACGTTTTTTGTGTGAATGTGTGTACACATCACACGTAACACTACATATGTACGTCCTAATTTTTAATTTATTTTTATTTTATGATCACCACCGATCTCGTTACACTGACTTTCAATGGCCTATAGGTATTATGGTTTCAACAATGTGAAAGGACATCACAGGTCATTTAATAGCCTACACTGTTGGAGAGGTTCAGAAATGTATTCAATATTGCGGATAGCATGCAAATGCAGGTTTGCAGCAGTGTGAAGTTTTCTGGGGGGGTAGGGGGTAGCCTTCTTAAGGCTTGTTTATGTGTTATATGTAGTAGTTTTGATGTGTTATTTGTTTTGTATACAGTTCGTGCACCTGCTTGGCTTTTTTATCATCTAAATGGGGTAGACACTGGTATTTTTTGAGTTGAGTGGTTCTAATGGCACAGGGTAATTCAAATCTTGCCCCAGGTAAAGATGACATGAAAATTATAAGCTGGAATGTTAAGGGTTTGAATCAGGCAATCAAAAGAAAAAGGGTTCTCTCTCATTTACAACATCTCGGGGTTGGTGTTGCCTTCCTACAGGAAACCCACCTTCCAAATCGAGATCAGTCAAAAATTCATAAAGAATGGGTAGGGCAAATGTTTCACTCGCAATTTAACTGTAAAGTAAGAGGAGTAGCTATACTCATTCACAAAAAGATTCCCTTCATTGTATCAAACACTATCTTGGTCCCAAATGGCTATATGTGATGGTTGTGGGAGAGCTGTTTCAACTTCACTTAGTATTGGTTAATATCTACGGCCCGAACTTTGATGATGATGATCATTTTTTTTAAAAAGATGCTAAACTCCATCTTTAATCTAGATAGTCATCACTTGATTATGTCTGGGGATTACAACCTGGTATTGGATTCTACCTGAGATCGTTCTTCCCAGTCTGTACCGAGGCCATCTAAATCCATGCAAACAATCCAGCATACATAAACTTATAGACCCATGGAGATTTACTCTAATGTACACAAGTCATTTTCCAGGATAGATTTTTTTTGGTTGACCCCTATTTGCTGAGTGTTATTACAGATTGTAAATATGACCCAATTATTATTTCTGACCATGCCCCGGTGAGTATTAAAGTAACTCTTCCGATTCAGAGGACAAAAAGGACATGGCAGCTTGACACACTCCTGCTGGCAGATTCAGACTTTGTGAAGTTCATTACAGAACAAATACATTTTTTTCTGCAGGTAAACAGGACTGATAGTATCTCAGCCTCAACTCTCTGGGAAACACTTAAAGCATATCTCAGAGGGCAGATTATTTCCCACCATATTAGGAAAATGAAGTATAAGAATATTGAGGAGCTATCTTCAGAAATTAAGACTCTGGATGGACTCATAGCTGGCTCTCCGACCCCTGATCTGATTAGGAGGAGAGTAGGCATACAAACTGAAATTGATCTCTTAACTACCATCCAAGCAGAGAGGCTCATCCTTAAATCTCGTAGTAGATTCTCTGAAGAGGGGGAAAAACCTTCCAAATTATTAGCCAGTCAAATCCGTCAAAAAGCGGCGTCCCGTATTATTTAGCAAATTATGCTACCTGATGGCTCCTCAACAGAGGATCATCAGACTATTAACAACTGCTTTAAAGAGTTCTATTCTAAATTATATTCTTCAGACTCAACACCGGATCACAACCAATTTGACATCTTTTTTTCTAATCTGAACATTCCTACAATTGACTCTGACTCTAAAGAGCGATTGGAACAAAATTTGACGCTGGAGGAAATTAACAATGCAATAATGTCCCTTCAGAGTGGAAAAGCCCCCGACCCGGATGGGTTTCCAACTGACTTTTACGAAAAATTCAAAGATAAACTTTCCCCTCTTCTTCTCTCAGTTAATGCAGAAGCACTGGAGAATAACATTCTTCCGCCTACACTCTGCCAGGCATCTATTACACTGTTATTAAAAAAGAATAAGGACCCTCGTGATGGCTCATCGTACAGACCAATTAGCTTGACAAACTGTGATGGTAAAGTGTTCTCAAAGGTTATTGCACTCCGGCTGTTTTTGGTTGGTTTTCTGATCCAACGGGATCTGTTCCCCCTGTTTATTTACAGAGAGTCATTGCCTTTTCCTCCTTATTAGCTAGATGCTTGATTTTATTGAAGTGGAAGGCTGCTACTCCTCAATCACATCACCACTGGATTAGGGACGTTATGTAGAACCTTAGGATGGAAAAGATCAGATGTACCCTCAACGGTTCCATCAGCAGATTCCACAAAACCTGGGACCCTCTAATAACTTATGTGAACAATTTACCTGGTCTGGAACTCTGAATGATTACACCAGCTGTTAACTAATTATCCTGTTTGATCAATACATGATGGTGATTTGCACACAGGACAATTTTAACATACAGGTGAGATTTGTCACATAAAAACCATGTTATAATACAAGATTTCAGCATTGAGGATCAATCAGGCTTCATTCATGATTTTGTATCGCCATAGTAACCAAAAACCTCTTATTGAGGATCACGAGAAAGTTTCAGAGCGTTGCCGTAACCATAGTAACTCACAGTGCCAGAAGACAGGCAGATACGCTGTGCTGCTGCCAGACGAGTGAATGAACTAAATGAAGTGTTTTTTACAAACATACTCCAGACAAAGTGCAGACTGGAGTCGTTATTTCACACATGTAGCACACAGCACAAGATTCTCCACATCAGACTTGTTTTCATGTGTTGGAAAAACTTTACAAACCAAGTCTCAAATGATCAAAAGTAGGCCTACCATTAAATGGCAATATTTCAAAATGCTGCTTAAGTACAGTATTTTGAGTAAATGTACTTAGTTACTTTCCACCAGTAGATGCAAAAAAACTGAACTATATCCTTTCTTACAAGTACAACAAATTCATTTCCAAAGTACTCCACACGTCCTTTTGTTAATGGTACATTGTGGATTCTGTTTTGGGATTAATTCAGCATCTAACTAATCCTTTCTTAGTAATGCACTTCTGTTGATGCTCAGTCTTTCTCTGTCCCGTAAGTGGACTGTTCGTGCTTTAGCAGTCTGTCTGCAGTAGCTCAGCTCTTACATCACTGATGCAGTGCTGACTGTGAGCCCTCCCACAGCACCGACTGCAGAGGCTCCTCTCTCCTGCCATGCTGTTAGCTCTCAGGCTGAGGCAGATCTGTGCACTCTAGCTGCTCATGTTGCCTCCAGGATGGCGGAGGCTAAGGTGCAGGCTCGGCTGTTTCACACCCTGGCAATCAATGCATTCAGACGCAATAAGCAGTTTTCTACCTCCCCTTCTTTTCAGCGCAGCGCCTTTGCCTCATGGATTAAGGAGAACATCCAAAAGAAGGAGTGCTGCTTCTTTGAAAAAGATGACAAAGAAAATGTCAGGTAGGATAAACTGCTCTGCACTGTGTTAGTTTGCTGATGAAAGTATGAACTGACCTTGTAGTTTCTGCTGCATGTTAATACTGTATCATCCGCCCTCTGGTGTGCTGATGTGAGGAGGCTTCGCCTTCAAATGCAGTGAGGGCATGTAGTTGTTTCCAGTAGTTTCCTCAAGTTGCCTACTGAGAAATGACTGACTTGTTTTATCTTGATGTCTCTGTGTCATTTTGTGTCACGGAAACATGACAAGTATTAGCTTTTGTTTCTCCACTAGTGTTGATTCTTGTAAGTGTGGCTACTTAAAAGAACGAGCATGTGCCTGAAGCCATCAAGTCAGAGGACTTTGCAGGCGAGCCATGGGACAAACACAGACATATCCACGAAGTTCCCACTGATGCTTTTGGAGACATCAGCTTTGGTGGTCTGGGACTTAAGACTGGCAAGGTAAAACCACCCTTTCTCTAATAACATTACTTACTGTAAGTGCATGTAAATGTGTGCCTGCCTGTCTTTATCCTAGACTTTGTGTCTGTGTTTGTTTGTATATCCAATCTCAGTATTGCCGAGTGTCAACAGACACCAGCCCTGAAACCCTGTACAAGTTATTGACTGAACAGTGGAAACTTTCCCCTCCCAACCTGCTGATCTCGGTGACCGGAGGAGCCAAGAACTTCAGTCTGAAGGCTCGCCTCAAAAACACGTTTAACAGAGGTCTTATGAAAGTAGCCCAGACGACAGGTCAGCCTGCCGGAGTGTGTGTGTGTGAGATCAAGGTGTACTGATGATTAGTCAGAGAGTCTGTGAAAGCTGTTTTATGTGTGTTAAACACACTCTTCTGGACGCCTCAAAGGTCCATTCCTTCTGCCGGCGCCTATTTAAAGTGCAGTGTGTCCTCATTTACTGTCTAATAATTGTACTGACTCTGTCCCACTTTAAACTACTACTTAGAAAAATATCAAAACAATTTGTAGTTGGTAATTATGGAGCAACCGGAAAGATTTTTACAAACAAAAAAGTTAAGTATTAAATCTTTGGAAAAAGAAGTTTGCAATCCTTGAGTTTGAATTTAATTGTGAGTAGCTTTCATGAATGACTGACATATTTTATTTGTTTGTATACTAACTGCAAAAACGCTCAATCAAAACATTCAAAATAAGTATTTTCTACAGTAGTACACACACTGCAACATATATTTGTGTGTTCCTTTGGCTATTTTTCATGGTTTGGGCTTGACATCTTAGTTCCAATTAAGGGAAATCTTGATGCTAAAACATACAATTTCTTTTATAGTAAAATTTCATAGAAGTCGGTCACTCTTTTTCTCTTGTCAGTTTCTCCCATCAATGTCCCCTTCGGTCTTTTTGCCTTGGTCATTGTGTCCATAGAGGCTGCTAAGCCTGGTTACATTGCCCGTTTGCCCACCTCCAGTTCCATTAACCTGATTTCACATCAATGCAGCATCAAAATGATTTAAAATCTGTTATTTAATAGTTACACAATGTTGTTTTAACATGGCAATGCAACACAACAGAGAACTGTTACATTTGTATAAATAAATACAGCCAGCAGCCCATTAGCTTAGCTTAGCATAAAGACTAGAAGCAGGTGGAAACAGCTAGCCTGGCTCAGTCTGAAGATAACAAAACGTCTATAAGTGTAAGAAAGACAAGATGAGATTTAATGGGTGGTTGTCTTTGTCAGGCAACCAGCAGAGACTCTAGACATATAGTATATGTACAGTATGTAGTATTGATCTGGGACATATGCTGTTTTGTATATAGGTGCATGGATCATCACGGGTGGTACAAATGCTGGTGTGATGAAGCATGTAGGGCAGGCTGTGAGAGACTATGCCCTGAGCAGCTCCATGCAGGGCCAGATCGTGGCTATTGGAGTAGCAACATGGGGAGTAATTCACAACAGGGATGCTCTGGTGTATTCAGAGGTACAGTAAACACATTTACACACATGGCTTGTCCCTTTCTTGTGTCAAGATGAATCACCTGCATATCTCACAGTCTTCTTCTGCATTCCTTTCTGTCCTCCTCCTCCTCCTCTTTGCCTGCAGGGCTGTTTCCCAGCCCATTATTCGATGGACACTAAGGACCAAGGCCGATTCTCCTGCCTAGACAACAACCACACCCACTTCCTACTAGTGGACAATGGGACCCAGGGACGCTATGGTGTGGAGATTGAACTGCGGACCTGTCTGGAGAAATGCGTCTCCAGAAAGCATCTTGGAAACACAGGTTACAAATAGCTGATGCAGTATCGATAAAAGCAGCATGCCGTTACAGATTATATCTCAAATCCTGCTTTTAATATTGATTTTATTCTTATCTAACCTTCAGACAGTGGTCTGACTATCCCTGTGGTGTGTGTGGTTTTGGATGGAGGACCAGGCACTCTAAATGTGAGCCACCAGTGTCCTTGTCGTCTGTATCTCTTTGCCTCTGTCTTGTCTGACTGTCTTGTGTATCTCCTCTCAGACCATCTACAACGCCATCCTGAATGGTACGCCATGTGTGGTCTTGGAGGGCTCTGGGAGAATAGCAGATGTGATTGCCCAGGTGGCGGGACTGCCAGTGAGCCAGGTCACTATCAAGCTCATCCACCAGTTAATGAAAAAGTTCTTTGGCCAAGAGTATGAAGCTTTCCAAGACGACACGATCATAAAATGGACCAAGACGGTATGTGAAGATACTGGAGACCCCAACATCTACAGAATCTTTTTGGTTTTTTGTTCTTTTTTTTTTGCTCTGTTGTAACTCATTTTTTGTGTCTCCTTTGTGTGCCAGATTCAGGACATCATCAGGATGCCTCACTTGCTGACAATTTTCAGAGTAAGCCCTGACAATCACGGGGATGTGGATGTGGCTATTCTTCAAGCACTACTCAAAGGTAGTGATTTCACACAGATGTTCAGTACATGACTGTAGCCAAAAAATAAAAGCTTAACGCCAAACTCTCTTCAGCTATTAGCCAGTATAATGTTGCTTCTCAAAAGTGACTGGACTATGGTATCAAATGTGCTAAGGTCGATAACCATCGCAGATATTCTTGTACATTGTTTTTCTTTACAGAGAGACATTGATAGCCACACTTAGCTGCAAAGCTTCTTGCATCCTCATCCTTTTCTTAAGAAAGACAGATGAAACCCATTTAAAGCAAACAAGTGCTCCAAACATACACCAAACTGGATATTCACTTACGGTGTTGTACACGATGAGTCATCATTCTAGCTAAACAGCTTAGCCCGTAGTTTCTATAATTAAGGTCCATTAACAATGGCGTAATAAAGATGCACATGTGGGCAGTCGTCCTCTTCACTCAGCGAGGACATCAACTGTCTTTTTTTTCCATCGGTGGCCAAAAAGTTCATAGTAGATTTATACATATTAGATTATTAGATTCTTTATAGGGGCGGGGCACTTAACAGGTTAATTGGTGACTCTAAATTGGCCGTAGGTGTCAATGGTTGTTTGTCTCTATGTGCCCTGTGGCGACTTGTCCAGGGGGTACCCCGCTTCTCGGCCAAAGTCAGCTGGGATAGACCCTGATGAGGATAAGTGATTATAGAAGATGGACGGATGGATGCATTCTTCACAGTAGAAGCTGTTAATATTTTCTGAATATTTTCTGATATTTCAGTGCTGACACTGATAAAGATCGTCAGTAAATTTTATGATCAGTGAAGTTTTAAATGTGATTATTTATTGCTTTACTCAATTTTACATCACTGTAAACTGAATATCTTTACATTTTGAACTGTTTGTTGGAAAAAAGAAACAATTTGTCACCTTGCACTGTAGGAATGTTTGACAATTAAATAGACTTCTTTGTGTCATCTGTTATGTAGCGAGACTTGTAATGGTTTATCTCTTTAGCAGTCAGTCTTTTGGCTAAATGTAAACAGAACTGGTTAAAAGTGGCTCATAAATTATGTGACTAAATTCTTCACTCAGCTTCGAGGACCAGCGAGTCACTGGGAATCGAGCGGCAGCTGCAGCTGGCTATAGCCTGGAACCGAGCAGACATAGCTGAGACCGAGATCTTCACTGAGGAGAGCCAGTGGAAGGTGGGTTCGCCTATTAAACAACATACTGTAACACAAATACAACTGTCACGATTAACAAGTGTAATGGACTGACTGAGAACACATAGAGAGTGATCATATTGATGATAATGGTCTTTTTCGTTGCAGAAGCAATAGCAAAAAGTTCAAGTGGTAAACCAATGGCAATTAAACACAAAAACTTGTATCATAAAACTTTATAGTACAAGGTGCAGAGGACAATTGTGTCATAAAAGAGTATCTTAACATTTTAAGATCTAACTTTTCAGAATCACAATCACTTTTATTGGCCACATACAAGGAATTAGACTCTTAGCTCTCAATGTACATACACAGATATATCAAAATAAGGACTTAAAGGTCCAATGTGTCAGATTTAGGGGCCTCTATTTACAGAATATGGCATAAATAGAATATAATATGCATAACTATGTTTTCATTAGTGTTTAACCACCTGAAAATAAGAACTGTTAGTGTTACCTTAGAATGAGCCTGTCATGTTGAACCTCAGTGTTTCTACAGTAGCCCAAAGCAGACAAACTAAACACTGGCTCTAAATAGGGCCTTCTGTGTTGTTGTTTTTTTGTGCACTTCATGGTCACCATAGTTTCTCCTTCACACTAGGAAGGAGAGGGCGTAGCGAGGGGGTAGCAATCGGAAAGCATTAATGTCAGGCAAAGGGTTGTGTAGAGATATGTCTTAATGAAAGAGCACCTGCATCACTTGACTGAAAGAAAAGCCGTCATATTTCTCCAAACAACTGGGATGCTCTTTTTTTTTTTTTTTGTCTTACTCGACTGGCTTGTTCCCATCCAGGCGACTGATCTCCACAAGGCCATGTTCTCAGCTCTGGTTGGCAACAAGCCTGAGTTTGTGAGTCTGCTGCTGGAGAACGGCGTGAGTCTGAGGGACTTCCTGCAGAATGAAGAAACTCTGTGCGATCTCTACAAACAGCTGCCAAACTGCTTCTTTCTCCACAAGCTGGCCAAGCAGGTCAACAACTTTCACCACAGGAGGAGGCTAGTCGTCAGCATCAGGGCTCGAGCTCACGCGGGCGAAGATTTTTCCCTGACTCACGTGTCTAATGTGGTGCGCCACCTGCTGGGCAGTTTCACACAGCCCCTCTACCCTCCCAAGCAGAAAGACTCCAACATATCTATGGAGGACATATCTGCATCAGTGAGTCTGTTTCTCTGTCATCTACAATGAATGGCAACCAGCCTGCAGGAAAAAATGCACCATGTACAATGCTTCATACTATTCATACACACTAATTAAATAAGGGTCATGTCATTTAATATGTTGAGGTCACATACTTAGTATTTATTCTGGGAACTGGGTGTTTTTACGATAGTGATACGTCATTTAAAAACTAACACACGTTTGGTTAAAAACACAAATTGCTGTCTTGATGGTGTGGTCAAAGTTTTCAGAGATGGGCATGCCTTGAGAGGATTTGTGACTTATGATATCTGTATTTTGGAAATCCTTCACTTTTCCTCTAGTTGTCTATAAGTCAGATAAATTCCCAGGCTCCACTCAAGACCGACACTGATGAACCAGAGAGGGACGTATGCAGAGACCTTTTCCTTTGGGCTATCATCCAAAACAATAAGGAGATTGCTGAAATCGCCTGGGAGCAGGTGATTCAAAAACACTTTATACAGACAAAGTTTCAAAATACTTGTTTGTGTGTGTATGGCCTTTTAATCTTTCTGTATCTTGCACAGTGTAAAGACTGCATGTCTGCTGCCCTGGCTGCCACTAAGATCCTGAAGAAAATGGCACGGGAAGGCAGTGATGCAGATGAGGCAGAGGAAATGTTAAAACTCGCCGATCACTATGAGAAACACGCCATTGGTATAATACCACAGACATAATGAGCTTTACTGATATAAAATACAGAGACAAGGTTAGCATCTGACTTTGTTGTGCATTTGTTTCCCAGGTGTGTTCAGTGAGTGCCACAACAGTGATGAAGTGCGCGCTCAGAAGTTGTTGGTTCGTGTGTCACCGGTTTGGGGAAGTACGACGTGCTTGAGGCTGGCACTGGAGGCTGACGATAAAAACTTTGTCGCTCTGTCAGGTGTTCAGGTAGAGCAAACTTTCAGATTTATCTTCCGATGCTTTCCTTTAAAAAGCTTAAAACTTAAGGTTCATCTTGAAATCTCCAGACTTGAAATCTGTTCTCACTGTAATGTAGGACATGCACTACAAATACACACAAACTATGTATGACCTAGTATGATAACTTGTCTTTCTTCAAGGCTCTTCTGACGCAGATCTGGTGTGGTGAGCTTTCCGTGTACAACTCTGTGTGGAGAGTACTGGTCTGCATGGTTTTCTTCCCACTTATCTACACCGGCTTTCTGGTTTTCAGGTGAGTTTTATTATCTGTAAAAAAAAAAAAAACTGTGTCCTCGCAACTCCCCCAGATTTAAGGGGTTTGCACAAGATATTACGTGTTTAGTAATCTCTTATGCAAGATCCTATGCTGAGATTGGTACAGCAAAACTGACAGTGGGCATCGGATAGAGGGATGAATGAAATAAGGAAAAAGAAATAAATTACTAGTACAGCATAAGAGCCTTATCATATTAAGTTGAATACCAATTTGTCATATGGTGCAGCAAACAAAAAGGAACCACATGCAAAGTTTCAAAAAGGCCAAATAAATAAGTCAGTACAGTTTATGCCAATCTGAGGCAAACGTCACTTGTTTGATTGAACCAGTAAAGTGAGGCAGCAATCAGAAGGTTGATGCTGACTGACGGGGAAAGAAGTTGCTCCCCCACAGCTCAATGATTCAGCACATCTATTGCACGAGTCCAACAAAATCTGCATGGTTAATATGATGTTCCCATATTAACAAAGATAACAGTGTCGGCACGGATCCTGAATAAAATTTACAGTGGTTGTATTATATTTGGACAAAGTGAAATGCTTTTTATGCCTCCCGTAATCTCAAGAATAAAAATCATATCAGTGTCCTAAAAGAGTAACCTCTGCTGAATAAAATGTGCGGTATTTCTGTAAGAGTGTGCATACAGAAGTAAAACCAAGTAACAGTCATTATGGATTCATCTGCCACAGATAACACTTTATTTCCTTATATAATGCACACATTTGTTTGCAGACACCGCCTGGTGGCAGCAAGTTCTACTGTTTCTTCTTCTTCTTCTTCTTCTTGTACTATATGAATAGCAATGTTTAAAAGTTGCTCAATTAAATATATTTCTTCCTAGACGTGATGAAGTCATCCAGAGAGAAATCGAAAAGAAGGAGGAGATCAAGACGATGGAGAAAGTGACAGGAAGCACAATTTACACAAATTCTCTTGGCCAGTAAGTAGTTGAATGATAATACACTGACAATGCCTGGTGAGACTGTGTAAGAGTTTATAGACACCTTACTTTTTTGTTATTCTTAAAGTAGTGATTTCAGTTCAGAGGTCACTTGAACTCAAGTCGCTCAAGTTTTCTCTGACCCCAGTGACGTTTCTGTCCACCCCAGCAATCCGAGCCGCCCGACGCCTCTGAATGGCTGGTCCAAACTGTTCTACCTGTACAGCTCTCCACAAGTCAAGTTCTACTGGAACATCGTGTCTTACTTCGCCTTCCTCTTCCTGTTTGCGGTGGTGCTGATGATCGACTTCCAGGACGTGCCCTCTGGTTCCGAGGTGCTGCTTTACATCTGGTTGGCCTCTCTGGTGTGTGAGGAGATCAGACAGGTGAGAGAGTGCAGCTGGCATGCACACATTGTACGAATATCGAAAGGAAATAGGAGCCTCTGTACAATTTTAATTTGTCTTTTCTATCTCAGCTGTTTCATGACCCCGATGGCTTTGGGTTTAAAAAAAAAGCCAGGATGTACATCAACGACCTGTGGAATATTTTAGATGTTCTGTCCATCGGCCTCTTTATTATCGGCCTTGTGTTTAGGTAAGTTTCCTTCCTCCCAGACAATCACTTCAGGCCATGGAGATGTCCTCCAAAAGCTGGGTTATCTACAAATCAGTTTTTCCATTTCAGGCTGACGACTGTGCTGTTCTATGCGGGTAAAATCCTCCTCTGCATCGATTTTGTGGTCTTCTGCCTCCGCCTCATGGCCATCTTCACTATCAGTCGGACCCTGGGACCCAAAATTATCATAGTCAAGAGGATGGTGAGAGGGCTACATTCAAATGTAATGAATACCGACCTGATGTAATGTGGTAGTGACTGCACAGCGCATAATGCTATGCTCCAAAACACCTTTAATCTAATATAATAGTGGCCTCCGCCTTACTGAGCCTCCATCTGGTGTCTGCAGACAAGATGCGCACCATGTGTTAAATAAAAGGTTTCAGCTGATCTTTTTGCTAGACAGAAAGTATCCACTGCACATACATTAGACGTCACTGGTTGCTGTGTTAAGGTGCATCCGTATTTCTGTCCTCTAGATGATGGATTTGTTCTTCTTCATGTTCCTGCTGAGTATCTGGGTGGTGGCGTACGGTGTGGCCAAACAAGGCATCCTCATCCACAACGACAATCGGCTGGACTGGATCGTCCGTGGGGCAGTTTACGAGCCATACCTCGTCATATTTGGGAATTTTCCTACAAATATTGATTGTGAGCGAAGATTGAAAATGATATTACTTTCTTTATAATGCTGTAGTTTTGTCAACTGATATATGATGATGTATACATATTATCACTAGCAGTGATATTGATGCCAAAAGTTGAGCAAAAATTAAGGCCATTTTCCAAGGTATTAAATTTAGTAGCTTGTTTTCAATATATATGTTTGTCCATGTATGCTAAAGTTTGCATGTTGCATTTTGAAGGTCCATAGTTGGATTCTGTGTAGTTTATTTATGGAATCCTGCAAGATTTGATGCCACTTGAAAAAGACAACTCAATGATGCACTGACTGACTGCTGCCTGATAACATTATGCAAAGGTCCCGTAATGCCCAGGTGCTAATGGGAAAATCTAAGTTTTTGGACTAATAGTTGAGAGGGGACAAACTTTGTTTGAATATTCTTTTGATTTGATTTAAAAATGTAAATATGGCTGTCTGTGTTTTATAAATCTCACTCATTGTGGAAACAAACAATTATCCTTAAATTGATGTAGAAGCATTTGTTTGCATATCCACATATGTGTCTCATTAGACCTGTCATTGACAAGAATGGCAAAGAAAAGTGACACAGACTTTACTGACAGATGCAGGATGAAATGAAACGATCATTAACACGGAGCCGTGACATTTTACAGAATGCTGTGTAGGCTGCAAAATAATAACAACTTAATCAATGTTTAACTACCATTATTCACATCCACCTCATCATTTCACCAGCAGTTATCTCTTGAAAGCTGTGTGCATGCTAATCTGAAGTTGGCAATCTTCTCACTGCAGATTCTTCTTTTAGAAATAGCCACAGGTCCCTGACTATAAAGTGGTCCAAGCAGTTATCACAAACTAAGACCCAGTTGTGCTATTTTATAATAAATGTATAGTAAATGTAAGTAAAGTATGTCGCTGATGGAACTGATTAAAACTCTTAAGCGGCAATGAGGTCTTAAATTGTATGACTTTAACTTCAAAGTTCCTGCATATTAACATAAACATTTTCTTTGCATTCTTCAGATACAGAATTTGACATTAATTCCTGCAGCGTGAATGGCACCGATCCTCTAAAGCCAAAGTGTCCCGTGCTGAATGAAAGCCAAACACCGGCCTTCCCTCAGTGGCTCACCATCATCATGCTTTGTATTTACTTGCTCTTTGCCAACATACTGCTGCTCAACCTGCTCATAGCTATCTTCAAGTGAGTCCTCCTCCACATCATTGCATCTTAATCCGGTCACAATTTTAGTTGTGTGAGCTCTCTCTCTCTCTCTCTCTCTCTCTCTCTCTCTCTCTCTCTCTCTCTCTCTTTGCACAGCTTCACGTTCCAGGAGGTTCAGGACAACACGGACAGAATATGGAAGTTTCAAAGATATGAGCTGATTAAAGAGTACCACAGCCGTCCTGCTGCCCCTCCTCCTTTCATCATCCTCAGCCATTTCTACCTCTTCATCAAGAAAATGGTGCTGTGCAGGCCCCCTGTTGCATCCAAAGAGTTTAGTAAGTCTTGAATTATGTATTTCTGCCTATGAAAGTAGACTTAATGGTTATATACAGCACATTTCACCTCTACCTTTAGCTTTATCACTTAAATTATAAGACTGATTCTGGTCTTGTGCTTAAAGACAGCTGATTTTAATGTGGTGAAATGTCCTCTTTTTGGTTGAACTCTAATTTGTCTGTAATGGAAGTTGTTGTGTCTGTGACCCTGTTTTCCAGAGAACAAGCTTCCTGAGAACGAGGAACAGGAGCTGTTGTCCTGGGAGGCCTTGATGAAGGACAGATACCTACTGTCTACACAGCAGGAGCAGAGCCAGAGCATGGAGCGACGCATCATGGACACGGCCCACAAGTAAAAACCCACAGGAATGAAGCGCAGCATAGCTGTGTATACTGAATATAAGACCCCTCATACCTTAAAGGGATATTTTGTGTTTAAATGGGGTTGTATGAAGTACTTCGCAGTCAATGTGTTGCCTACATTAGACAGCTATTTTACTTTAAGAGTTAGATAAGAAGATTGATACTACTGTCATGTCTGTTAAAGCTAGGGCCAGGAGACGGTTGACTAAGACTTTGTTACCAACCAATGGAGCCAGATTAGTTCTTTCTTATAGCTTACACTCTTTGTACTAAGGTAAGCTAATCGGCTGGAGGCTGTAGTTTAGTATATAGCAGACGGACATGAGAGTTTTTTTTGTTTCTCACTTGGAAAGATTTCACAAAATTTCTGTGTTTTTAAGGTTTTATGAGGCTCAAATTTTACTTTGACTGAATATATAGAGTATATGACATTAAACGGTGTAGTAGAAAGTAAACCAGCGTCCCGCACTGTGTTTGTTTCCTCAGGGTTACCACCATAAACGATCGTCTGGAGAGGGAAGAGGAGACGAGCTCTGATCCCGTGGTGAAAAGACTGGCTCGACTAGAGGAGCAGGTTGTGACCCGATTTGTGGTTATCGCTAATGTTGCACCTGCGTCTGTAAAATTTCACATTATATTGCTGCAGAAAGGAAATGACACATTTCTTGATGCACCCATGTGTGTTTGTCAAATTTCCAGATGTCTCCGATGGAAAATCTATCATCTTCAGTGCTGTATAAGCTGTCATCAAAGTTATTTGACCCACTTTTATTATGTCTCATCAGGTTGTCCAGTCAGCCAAAGCCCTGCAGTGGATTATGGATAGTCTGAAATCTCAGGGTTTTGCAGCAAAAGAAGCGGCGCAATCACTGAGTAACCAACCTACAATGTTGTTTTACATGCTCTATTTTTGCTAGAATCTTGCAAACACATGTCAATTATCTGTTTTGCATCATTTCTCCGCAGCATTGTCTACAACGGACGAATCTCCTGACACATACGCCACTACATCAGAGAAGGAGGACGGGTTTCACGTGAACGCCCGTCAGTTTCACTACCCAGGCAGCAAACTCACACGCTTCCCTGTGCCTGAGGAGAAGGTGCCATGGGAGGTATTTCACCAGCTGCTGGTCCTCAGAACATCACTGCATAAAAAATAATGGTTTGGGTTTGGATCCAGGTGGTTTTCATGTCCTCTTTTTTTTTTTCAGACCAGCTTCAGCTCATACAAGCCGACTTATTATCCCTCTGAAGACAGAGGGGACCATGTGGATGGGTATGTTTCTACCAAGAGACCATAAATCATGTTTGGTTCCTACGGCATGTGGATATATTTGCAGTCATTTTGAATATTTGTCAAGAAAAACAAAGAATTTTTAACCAAATGTGAAAATATATTTGAAATGTTTTTAACTAGCCAGCGTTTTAGACCTAAAGGAGAACCTGGTTCTACAGTGTAATCTAAAGTTAACTCCAAGCTCCTCATCACTTACATTTCGTTGACTCTTTCTTCTTTGCAGATCAGAATCAGAAGACTTAGATAAATACAGGTATGATACTAGATAAGAAACACAAAGCATCAAATAGCACTCCAGTCACATTGCAAGCAGGTCTTGATGTCTGATGTGTACCTTATCTGTCATAAGAAACCCAGCAGGGAGGACAGGCATCAGGGGACGAGGAGCGCTAAGCCAACTTGGTCCAAACATGAGCGTAGACCTTGTGATTACACGGTAGGTCATCTCATGTCCTTGTAGCACTTTTTAAAATGTTATTTCACCACCACTGGCACAATCTAAGACTTTGAAACTGGATTTTTAGCTTGCGAGACGGCAAACCACCTGTTTTGGAGTACCTGGAGGTGTCTGGCGAGAGCCCAGGAGCCTTTTATCTACCTGGGGTGAGTCCCACTGTTTGTTTTCTTCATATGTATATATATATATATATATATTAACTTTTTGAATGTACTTTTCTGATGTGGTTTTTGAAACCTTCAGGGATTTGTCGAAGCTACCGACCACTTGCCAGAGAATCTAAATAGAACCATTGGAAGGACGCTGTATAAAAAACTGAATGAGAAATTATCAGACGGAGAAAAGGTAGGTCTGATTAACACTTTGGTTTGTCTTTTATAGAGTTGACTCGAGGGAGTCGGACAAACGTGTATGTTGTGCATGTTGTAATGTATATTTTTGTTGAAAAAAGCCAATAGTTGGTGCAATAAAAAAAAAACTTAAACCGTTAATCTAAGAATAAGAACATCTCTGGCCAAGAAAGTGCTGATTAAACACTTTTCACAATGATTATGGTCTGATGAGGTCTTGAGATTAGTTTTTAAAACACTCGCCATAACAGTAAAATCTTGATCATCATGAGAACCTTGAGCGTTATCCAACTAGGACCTCTCTGACCTGAGAGGACTTGTGAGCCTGTTTATGCTTTGTGGAAACCAACTTTGAGTTTGTGGCCTATTTGCTGGTTTATTAAAGGTACAATATGTAAGATATTTACTGTATTGAATCATAAAATGCATATGCTGTGTCATCAGCGATTAAGGAAACAAGCTTCTTAATAAATTACTATAATCAGTATGTTTCTTATTTAGAAATTTGCCTTGACAGGCCGGGCTGTTTTATTCTGTGTGTTTTGATCCGGCTTGATAACTACACAGCCCATGCCAAAGCTCCAGGTTGATAGGTATACAGCCATGGAAGCAAATAAAGTGGATCAACTATACACTATACTAACAGGTGTTTCTCATCTTTAGCATGCTGTTATTGATTTAAACGAGTTGGACAAGGGCAAGAAGACGGAAAATCTCTGCTGTTGATTTGATTTGATTACCGTTTAAGAATTAAATGAATAATAACGATGCTTTTTTTGACTCTGACATTGAGGAAGTCTGACCTGCAGTTGCCGTGTTACTGTGTTTTAGGTGTTTCAGGGTTACGTGGATGACTGCAGGAACACAGATAACGCCTGGGTGGAAACCACCGCCATAAACATTCACCTGGACAGAGAGAGCCAGGTGATGGCAGATATTGAAAACAGGGTGAGAACATTATGTTTTTATTCTTTTAAAATATGTAGAACACCCACTGATGGATGCTACAGTACGTATATATAATTACTAATCATTGTTTGGTGATTATCCTGCTCTCAGCTGATGAAAAACCAGGGCCATCTTCAGTGGCAGGAGGTGAGCAGCAAAACCAGACTCAACTCAAACCAAAGAGATTTTCTGCGACGGGTCGCTAAGGTGCACAACAGGAAGTTCTGATGTTCACGCTGCTGTAGCTGTAAATGTGCCTCTCCACGGGTTTTCTTCTGCTTCTACGTGTGGCCTTTTGTCACAGCTGACGTAGATGAAATCACTGAAAGCACTCGTGGAAAAAGAAACTATGAAGCCATAATGTTATGCTGCTGTGGATTATTTTTTTGCTGTTTTGCACAAATGTCATAGGACAGTAAAGTGAATGTTTAGCCAATAAACTGTGTTGTGTGTTAGCATTCATACACGTTCAATGAGAATAAATACTTCAGCAGTGCAAGGTAACTAAGTACACACTCAGATATGGTAAGATTTGCCAGTATTTGCATTTTGTTCTGCTTCATACTATTGTAGTTTTTAATCCACTATATTTTTTTGATAACTATAGTAGTTACTTTGCAGATTGTAACCAACAAATTAATTATGACTGATGAAATTATAATTA
The DNA here is from genome assembly GCA_946959425.1 of Argyrosomus regius. Lineage (NCBI taxonomy): Eukaryota > Metazoa > Chordata > Actinopteri > Sciaenidae > Argyrosomus > Argyrosomus regius. Next base: position 9,611,999 of record OX336895.1, on the reverse strand, counting down.
TTTTGACCATACTGCATAATGAATAATTTTCTTTTTGGTACTTTAAGTTAAGTTTGATGCAAATACTTTTGTACTGTTTTTTTAAGTGAACTTTTGAAACATGTAGCAGAGTATTTCTTCACTGTGGTACTGCTACTAAGATGTGAATACTTATTCCACCTCTACTGCATATTGTCTCAGAGACTGCACACTGCACTGCATTTATCTGACAGTATAGTTCAGTTGCTTTTTCATTAAAAACATACTAATCATCTTACTGTATATAGAATGATGCACTATTACTGATTAAACTACCCAATTCTCAAGTAGCTCAACCAGCTGCAACATTAAAATGTGATACATCAATATAAACAGCCCAATAATATAGCCTACAGTATATGATAAAATAAACCTTTCAAAGGGACCATGCTGCATAATGAGGGCTTTTATTTTTTCTGCTAATAGTTGCAAATGTACTTGTCATATGGGTATTTTTACTTTGTGCTGTAACTGCTCCTCAGAGTAATTCTTCCACCACTAAAATGCTTTACCTGCTCAAGTCTCCTCTATGTATGTTGCACTTAATGTCACATGTGACCATAATCAAGCACTCTTGGCCTTAATAATTATTAAAAAAAGAAGAAGAAGTGACTAAATTGTCTCACTGTTTTGTGTTTTAATATGAAAGTCTGTTTATTAAATTGAACATTATGAAGTTTTTCTCAGTACACGGAACTCCTGCATTCTCCTTTTGTTATCTGTTCTTATTCTCGACAGTGTTTTTGTCCTCTTGCCAAGCATGCAGCCTTGCAGTAGTTTCGGAGCAGCATCTGAGGGCGCTCTGTAGCACCCAATTTAATCATATCAGCCTGAAAATCACAGGGCTTATCTGTTGTGGGGAAAGAAGTCAGCAGTGTGAATTTGAAAGATGTGTGAGCCTCCTTTCTTGTGGAACAGAGGGGGAACGGAATCTGGCAATCACATTTCAAGCTGCCAGGATGCGTTCCCCCCGTCTTAAATGGTCAAATCTAATGATATCAGCCTGAAAATCACAGGGCTTATCTGTTGTGGGGAAAGAAGTCAGCAGTGTGAATTTGAAAGATGTGCGAGCCTCCTTTCCCGCAGAACATAGGGGGAACGGGATCTGACAGTCACATTCCAAGCCGTCAGGATGCGTTCCCCCTGTCTTAAACGGTCAAATTGAATGATATCAGCCTGAAAATCACAGGGCTTATCTGTTGTGGGGAAAGAAGCCAGTAGTGTGAATTTGAAAGATGTGCGAGCCTCCTTTCCTGTGTAACAGAGGGGGAACGGTATCTGGCAGTCTCATTTCAAGCTGCCAGGATGCGTTCCCCTTGTCTGAAATGGTCAAATCTAATGATATCGGCCTGAAAATCACAGGGCTTATCTGTTGCAGGGAAAGAAGTCAGCAGTGTGAATTTGAAAGATGTGTGAGCCTCCATTCCCGCGGAACAGAGGGGGAACGGGATCTGACAGTCACATTCCAAGCCGTCAGGATGCGTTCCCCCTGTCTTAAACGGTCGAATTTATGATATCAGCCTGAAAATCACAGGGCTTATCTGTTGCGGGGAAAGAAGTCAGCAGTGTGAATTTGAAAGATGTGTGAGCCTCCTTTCCTGTGGAACAGAGGGGGAACGGTATCTGGCAGTCTCATTTCAAGCTGCCAGGACGCGTTCACCCCGTCTTAAACGGTCAAATTTAATGATATCAGTCTGAAAATCACAGGGCTTATCTGTTGTGGGGAAAGAAGTCAGCAGTGCGAATTTGAAAGATGTGTGAGCCTCCTTTCCTGTGGAACAGACGGGGAACGGTATCTGGCAGTCTCATTTCAAGCTGCCAGGATGCGTTCCCCTTGTCTGAAATGGTCAAATCTAATGATATCGGCCTGAAAATCACAGGGCTTATCTGTTGCGGGGAAAGAAGTCAGCAGTGTGAATTTGAAAGATGTGTGAGCCTCCTTTCCCGCGGAACAGAGGGGGAACGGGATCTGACAGTCACATTCCAAGCCGTCAGGATGCGTTCCCCCTGTCTTAAACGGTCAAATTGAATGATATCAGCCTGAAAATCACAGGGCTTATCTGTTGTGGGGAAAGAAGTCAGTAGTGTGAATTTGAAAGATGTGCGAGCCTCCTTTCCTGTGTAACAGAGGGGGAACGGTATCTGGCAGTCTCATTTCAAGCTGCCAGGATGCGTTCCCCCTTGTCTTAAATGGTCAAATTGAATGATATCGGCCTGAAAATCACAGGGCTTATCTGTTGCGGGGAAAGAAGTCAGCAGTGTGAATTTGAAAGATGTGTGAGCCTCCTTTCCCGCGGAACAGAGGGGGAACGGGATCTGACAGTCACATTCCAAGCCGTCAGGATGCGTTCCCCCTGTCTTAAACGGTCAAATTTAAAGATATCAGCCTGAAAATCACAGGGCTTATCTGTTTCGGGGAAAGAAGTCAGCAGTGCGAATTTGAAAGATGTGTGAGCCTCCTTTCCTGTAGAACAGAGGGGGAACGGTATCTGGCAGTCTCATTTCAAGCTGCCAGGATGCGTTCCCCTTGTCTGAAATGGTCAAATCTAATGATATCGGCCTGAGAATCACAGGGCTTATCTGTTGCGGGGAAAGAAGTCAGCAGTGTGAATTTGAAAGATGTGTGAGCCTCCTTTCCTGTAGAACAGAGGGGGAACGGTATCTGGCAGTCTCATTTCAAGCTGCCAGGATGCGTTCCCCTTGTCTGAAATGGTCAAATCTAATGATATCAACCTGAAAATCACAGGGCTTATCTGTTGCGGGGAAAGAAGTCAGCCGTACGAATTTGAAAGATGTGTGAGCCTCCTTTCCCACGGAACAGAGGGGGAACGGAATCTGGCAGTCTCATTTCAACCTGCCAGGATGCGTTCCCTCCGTCTGAAATGGTCAAATCTAATGATATCGGCCTGAATATCACAGGGCTTATCTGTTGTGGGGAAAGAAGTCAGCACTGTGAATTTGAAAGATGTGTGAGCCTCCTTTCCCGCAGAACAGAGGGGGAACGGGATCTGACAGTCACATTCCAAGCCATCAGGATGCGTTCCCCCTGTCTTAAACGGTCAAATTGAATGATATCAGCCTGAAAATCACAGGGCTTATCTGTTGTGGGGAAAGAAGTCAGCAGTGCGAATTTGAAAGATGTGTGAGCCTCCTTTCCCGCAGAACATAGGGGGAACGGGATCTGACAGTCACATTCCAAGCCGTCAGGATGCATTCCCCCCGTCTTAAATGGTCAAATTTAATGATATCAGTCTGAAAATCACAGGGCTTATCCGTTGTGGGGAAAGAAGTCAGCAGTGTGATTTTGAAAGATGTGCGAGCCTCCTTTCCTGTGTAACAGAGGGGGAACGGAATCTGGCAGTCTCAATTCAAGCTGCCAGGATGCGTTCCCCTTGTCTGAAATGGTCAAATCTAATGATATCAGCCTGAAAATCACAGGGCTTATCTGTTGCAGGGAAAGAAGTCAGCAGTGTGAATTTGAAAGATGTGTGAGCCTCCTTTCCCGCAGAACAGAGGGGGAACGGAATCTGGCAGTTACATTCCAAGCTGCCAGGATGCGTTCCCCCCGTCTTAAATGGTCAAATCTAATGATATCGGCCTGAAAATCACAGAGCTTATCTGTTGCGGGGAAGGAAGTCAGCAGTGTGAATTTGAAAGATGTGTGAGCCTCCTTTCCCGCAGAACATAGGGGGAACGGGATCTGACAGTCACATTCCAAGCCGTCAGGATGCGTTCCCCCTGTCTTAAACGGTCAAATTGAATGATATCAGCCTGAAAATCACAGGGCTTATCTGTTTCGGGGAAAGAAGTCAGCAGTGTGATTTTGAAAGATGTGCAAGCCTCCTTTCCTGTGTAACAGAGGGGGAACGGTATCTGGCAGTCTCATTTCAAGCTGCCAGGATGCTTTCCCATTGTCTTAAATTGTCAAATCTAATGATATCAGCCTGAAAATCACAGGGCTTATCTGTTGCGGGGAAAGAAGTCAGCAGTGTGAATTCGAAAGATGTGTGAGCCTCCTTTCCTGTGGAACAGAGGGGGAACGGTATCTGGCAGTCTCATTTCAAGCTGCCAGGACGCGTTCTCCCTGTCTTAAACGGTCAAATTTAATGATTTCAGTCTGAAAATCACAGGGCTTATCTGTTGTGGGGAAAGAAGTCAGCAGTGCAAATTTGAACGATGTGTGAGCCTCCTTTCCCGTAGAACAGAGGGGGAACGGGATCTGACAGTCACATTCCAAGCCATCAGGATGCGTTCCCCTTGTCTGAAATGGTCAAATCTAATGATATCGGCCTGAGAATCACAGGGCTTATCTGTTGCGGGGAAAGAAGTCAGCAGTGTGAATTTGAAAGATGTGTGAGCCTCCTTTCCTGTAGAACAGAGGGGGAACGGTATCTGGCAGTCTCATTTCAAGCTGCCAGGATGCGTTCCCCCCGTCTGAAATGGTCAAATCTAATGATATCGGCCTGAATATCACAGGGCTTATCTGTTGTGGGGAAAGAAGTCAGCACTGTGAATTTGAAAGATGTGTGAGCCTCCTTTCCTGCAGAACATAGGGGGAACGGGATCTGACAGTCACATTCCAAGCCATCAGGATGCGTTCCCCCTGTCTTAAACGGTCAAATTTAATGATATCAGCCTGAAAATCACAGGGCTTATCTGTTGTGGGGAAAGAAGTCAGCAGTGCGAATTTGAAAGATGTGTGAGCCCCCTTTCCCGCAGAACATAGGGGGAACGGGATCTGACAGTCACATTCCAAGCCGTCAGGATGCATTCCCCCCGTCTTAAATGGTCAAATTTAATGATATCAGTCTGAAAATCACAGGGCTTATCCGTTGTGGGGAAAGAAGTCAGCAGTGTGATTTTGAAAGATGTGCGAGCCTCCTTTCCTGTGTAACAGAGGGGGAACGGTATCTGGCAGTCTCAATTCAAGCTGCCAGGATGCGTTCCCCTTGTCTGAAATGGTCAAATCTAATGATATCAGCCTGAAAATCACAGGGCTTATCTGTTGTGGGGACAGAAGTCAGCAGTGCGAATTTGAAAGATGTGTGAGCCCCCTTTCCCGCAGAACATAGGGGGAACGGGATCTGACAGTCACATTCCAAGCCGTCAGGATGCGTTCCCCCTGTCTTAAATGGTCAAATTTAATGATATCAGTCTGAAAATCACAGGGCTTATCTGTTGCAGAGAAAGAAGTCAGCAGTGTGAATTTGAAAGATGTGTGAGCCTCCTTTCCTGTGGAACAGAGGGGGAACGGTATCTGGCAGTCTCATTTCAAGCTGCCAGGACGCGTTCCCCCTGTCTTAAACGGTCAGATTTAATGATATCAGTCTGAAAATCACAGGGCTTATCTGTTGTGGGGAAAGAAGCCAGCAGTGCGAATTTGAACGATGTGTGAGCCTCCTTTCCTGCAGAACAGAGGGGGAACGGGATCTGACAGTCACATTCCAAGCCATCAGGATGCGTTCCCCCTTGTCTGAAATGGTCAAATCTAATGATATCGGCCTGAAAATCACAGGGCTTATCTGTTGTGGGAAAAGAAGTCAGCAGTGTGAATTTGAAAGATGTGTGAGCCTCCTTTCTTGTGGAACAGAGGGGGAACGGAATCTGGCAGTTACATTCCAAGCTGCCAGGATGCGTTCCCCCCATCTTAAATGGTCAAATCTAATGATATCAGCCTGAAAATCACAGGGCTTATCTGTTGCGGGGAAAGAAGTCAGCAGTGTGAATTTGAAAGATGTGTGAGCCTCCTTTCCCGCGGAACAGAGGGGGAACGGGATCTGACAGTCACATTCCAAGCCGTCAGGATGCGTTCCCCTTGTCTTAAATTATCAAATCTAATGATATCAGCCTGAAAATCACAGGGCTTATCTGTTGCGGGGAAAGAAGTCAGCAGTGCGAATTTGAAAGATGTGTGAGCCTCCTTTCCCGTGGAACATAGGGGGAACGGGATCTGACAGTCACATTCCAAGCTGCCAGGATGCGTTCCCCCCGTCTGAAATGGTCAAATCTAATGATATCGGCCTGAAAATCACAGGGCTTGTCTGTTGCGGGGATAGAAGTCAGCAGTGTGAATTTGAAAGATGTGTGAGCCTCCTTTCCTGTGGAATAGAGGGGGAACGGAATCTGGCAGTCACATTCCACGCTGCCAGGATGCGTTCCCCTTGTCTTAAATTATCAAATCTAATGATATCAGCCTGAAAATCACAGGGCTTATCTGTTGCGGGGAAAGAAGTCAGCAGTGTGAATTTGAAAGATGTGTGAGCCTCCTTTCCCGCGGAACAGAGGGGGAACGGGATCTGACAGTCACATTTCAAGCCGTCAGGATGCGTTCCCCCTGTCTTAAACGGTCAAATTGAATGATATCAGCCTGAAAATCACAGGGCTTATCTGTTTCGGGGAAAGAAGTCAGTAGTGTGAATTTGAAAGATGTGTGAGCCTCCTTTCCTGTGGAACAGAGGGGGAACGGTATCTGGCAGTCTCATTTCAAGCTGCCAGGATGCGTTCCCCCCATCTTAAATTGTCAAATCGAATGATATCGGCCTGAAAATCACAGGGCTTATCTGTTGCGGGGAAAGAAGTCAGCAGTGTGAATTTGAAAGATGTGTGAGCCTCCTTTCCTGTGGAACAGAGGGGGAACGGAATCTGGCAGTCACATTCCAAGCTGCCAGGATGCGTTCCCCCCGTCTGAAATGGTCAAATCTAATGATATCGGCCTGAAAATCACAGGGCTTATGTGTTGCGGGGAAAGAAGTCAGCAGTGTGAATTTGAAAGATGTGTGAGCCTCCTTTCCTGTGGAATAGAGGGGGAACGGTATCTGGCAGTCTCATTTCAAGCTGCCAGGATGCGTTCCCCTTGTCTGAAATGGTCAAATCTAATGATATCGGCCTGAAAATCACAGGGCTTATCTGTTGCGGGGAAAGAAGTCAGCAGTGTGAATTTGAAAGATGTGTGAGCCTCCTTTCCAGTGGAATAGAGGGGGAACGGGATCTGGCAGTCACATTCCAAGCCGTCAGGATGCGTTTCCCCTGTCTGGTTTGTCTATCCTGGGGTATACAAACATTTGGCAGGCTGTAGGGGGGAGGGGCATCAAGTATCTGCACTTAATATCATGAGAAAGTTTTATGGGGGGATGGGTCAAGTACCCAAGTCATGTGACTTCATGGCAGCATTCAAAACTAAATTGATACATTTATATCAAACTCCAAAATGGCAGTCTACGTGGACAGAGACACTGGCCATGAGGCAAGAGTTGTTATTTTTCTTGTTAATTATGTTTTGGCGGGATTTGTTTTTGAAAATATTGTTCTTCTGTTATATTGGTGTAATAGGGAGTATAAGTCTAGATGGAGGGAATTGGAATTTGGGATGACAGCTAATCTCCCTTTACAGGCGGTAATCGCTGATAGAGGACTGGTAACACGAGTGGAAGAGATAAAAAATCCATGGATAAATTGCACATTAAAAATATGGTATAAGGTGGTTAAGTTATGTGGACTCCATAATATGCTAAGACTTTTCAGATGGTGTGCCTACGACACAGAATTTTTCCCTAACAGGGGTGATAAGAAATTTGAATCTTGGACTAAGAAAGGACTTACAACCTACCTCTCATTTACATATAAAAATGCACTACCAAGTTTTCAGTCTCTGCAGGGAAAAATGGTTTAGAACAAAATGATTTTTTTAGATATCTTCAAGAAAGAGATTATTTTAATAAGAAGTGCAAACTTACAGACCTCTCCACTGTGGAGTCTGAGTTTTATAAAATCCTGAAGTCAGCTTCTATTTCGTTACCAAGCAAGTCCATATCTAGATTGTACAATGCTCTGTTATGTGCTCAAAGCGAAAACACCTTGTATGTTAAAGAAAAATGGGAAAAAGAAGCAGGAATAGGGATCTCAGAGGAGGTTTGGGGGGAAATTTTCAGTTTTCAGTGGTCATCGACTAACTCCATGGAGTGGAGAGAACATTGTTGGAAGAATATTATAAGGTTTTTTAAAACTCCACATCAGGAGAAATACAGAAATATGAGCTTGATGTGTTGGAGACAATGTGGTTCAACTGTAGCAAATCATTATCACATATTCTGGGACTGCCCCATACTGAGCCTGTACTGGAATGGTATTTAGAAAGCACTGTGCTCGGTATTCAAAGTTCAGATACCAATGGACTGGAAGAATCTTTATCTGGGACATGTGTTAGTTCTGAAACAGAGGAAGGATACAAAGCTGCTGCAGGCCCTTCTAGTGGCAAGTAAAAAATCAATCACTAGAAGGTGGCTAAGTCCAGTGCCACCTACATTGGATGATTGGTATGGAACAATTTTGGAAATATTTAACATGGAGAAATTGACTTATTCTTTACGGATTCAAAAGGAGAAATTCTACCAAATTTGGAATAAATGGATTGAATTCATAGCCCCGATGAGAGCAGACTTTGCATGATTCCACTGTCACTTAAAACTTCCCCTATGTCGATGCGAATAATAGAAATATAAGCTCCCTTGGTTCTGTTGTTGATTGTGATTTTGGTATTCATGGTAGAAGGACATATGTGAGAAAGACAAAGCTGTTTATGAGCTTCAAGCAGGGCTCACAGGACCAGAAAGAAAGAAAGAAAGTAATGCTCTTGAGTACATATGCATATGTACATGTTTGTATGTAAAAAATGGAAAAGGTTTTTTTGTTTTGTCAGAATAACAAGTGAAGCTGGATTTTTTTGTAAACTGACCTTCTCTGAAAAAAAAATATATATATATTGTTCTTTAAGCATAATTTTATATATTCTTGTTGAAAAATAATAAATTATATTTACACATCTTTGATAAACAGGCATTGAATGTCTGTATCCTGGGGGATACGTTGTCCAGATAGGGGTATAAAAACAGGCATAATCACTGTCAGATATACTTGTGTTTTGAAGCCTATACTCTACAGATAATCAATAATATATTATATATATAATATAAGGTGTTAAATATTGATTACACTTAATTTTACTCTTGAATGTGTATTTCTGATTAATTCACCAGTGTACATATGTTTTCAGGGAATTTCTACCAGTACTTTCTATGGTACAAGAAAGAGAGAGGTGGCATCTGTTGTGTTGCCACCTGATGGTTCAACTGATTCAGATGAGGGAACCAGTGAAGAAGATGAGGTAGATGAATTATATACAGAGGGCCAGAATCAGGACAGCAGCAGCAGTGACCAGCTCAGTGATAGCTCAAGTGATGAGGCAGAAGAGGAAGCAAACCACAGTAAAAGAGGGAAGATGTTCAGGTAATGATTAGAGTAGTATAGTGAATTGTTATGTAAGAGATCCAGTGATTTTGGTGCAGATATTGTATGTACAGCATCTGTCTGCAACAAAACATGATCTGTTGTATGGTCATGTGTGTTAGTCTCTCTGACTCGCACACAGACACACAGGAGTTTGTGTAAAATTATAAATAGTTTGGTGTTTCTTGTGGTTTGAATAACTTGTGTTCACTTTTTCCCCCACTTTTTTGAAACTTTGTATACAAGACATGAAAGAGAGTAGCTAATGAATTGCTTATAATATGTTTTAAAAGTTTACAAATGAAATATTTGAATAATTGGAAAATGGTAAATTTATACCCCAAATGGGCAATGTATCCTGGGGGATACAAACTTTAAAATGGAAAATAAAGGTCATATTTTGAAAAAAATCATGAAATTGTGTTATTTTAGCCTAGATACATTAGAAAATAGCAATTAATTATTTTCCCAAAATGTTTACATGTGCTTGCCCATTTAAGGGTTAAGGAGAAAACCTGTTCACAAAACCTTTGCAGTAAGGGGGCTGTCAATTTAGGGTACCCTGGCAAAAGATACTGATAAAAACGTGTCAGCTAGAAAAAAAAAGATCACGTCAGCTAGAAAACAGACGAATACTTAATTCCCAGGCTCTGCTACTTCCCCTAAGAAGTTTACTTCTTACAACTTACTTAGGTTACTTCCTCTTCTGCAAAGCAGAGGATTATCATATCATGTGAGACTTTTCATTTCCTCAGAAATGCTGCCTAACTTTGAGAATAGGATTCAACCACAGCAACTGTTTGAGCAGCTACAGCAGAACACACCTCAAATAAATCAGGTGGGTTCTTGTTTTAAAAAGGTGAGTGTTCACCTGCTACATGATGTGTGCTGAATGTTGGGAAATGTCATGAAACCATTTTGTGGTGCGCGCATCAAGTTTCTGATATTTTCAGTCGTAAGAGATACTGATAAAAACGTGTCCAAGCCAACAAGAGGCAAATTTGTCTTTTAAATCTGAATCACGCTGCAATTATTTCAAGTTGGATGTCGACGGGCAGATCAGAAGTTCACCAAAAACGAAACACCAAAAGAACACGTAGAACAGCTCCAGCGTGAACAGTTTGCTTGCTTGATAGTGTTGTGTGTGACCCCCAGTTGAAATAGCAGTCACTTTTATTGGACATTTGCATTTAATGTCTTCTCTGTAATTTTTACACTTTGTAAAGTCATCCCACGGGCCAGATTGGATCCTCTGGCGGGCCGGTTTTGGCCCACAGGTCATATGTTTGACACCCATGCTCTATGGTGATTCACCAATAATTTCACCATTATGTAAGATTTGGGTTTTTTTGTGATTTAGCAGCCCCAGTTTCAAAATGTACGACTGTGATGACAATTTGACCTGCTTTACATGTATTTGTTATGACTACATGACCAAAGTGCAACAACACAAGACACAGCAGCCAGCTAATATTACTTACTATAGTCCAACAGCAAGATGCCCAGCTCGCCGTCTGTCTTTCAGCCTTTTATTTCATGAAGTTCTCTCCAACAACTATAAACCAGTCTCAGATTTAAACTTTCATAACCCTTCATTTTGTCACTCTTTCACTTCTTTGCATCCTTTGTCAGCGCCTCCTCTTCAATCTCTTCGCCTCTTCCATTATATCCATAGAAGCTGCTGAGCCCGTTTACATTACCCGCTTGCCCCACTGCATACCCCCACACCCCCGGTCTGAAAACCTCCTCGTACCGGTGGTCTAAAACACCTGTGATACAAATACTAACACTCCCCACAGTTCACAGTCCAGGCACCCCAGCTGACAAACTGAGCTAGCATTAGCTAACAGCAGCTACAGTTCACAGCAGTTTATTTTACTGTCCATCAGGAAACTCATTGAGAGTTCTCTGCCGCTACGGAGCGTGGTTACGTTGGTCACTCAACCAGCTCTGGAAAAAATGTTACTTTATGGTTGAAAATGACAGTTTTCACATTTATACAGTGTATAGTACACTTTTTTAAATAAAATTATGTTTTGTTCTTTTTTATTTATATCACTCCATTTTTTTTACTTAAGCTGACCTCTTTTTTCTTGTCTAACACATTTTATTGTACTGTTGACCCCGTGCTGACATGACAAATAAACTTGAAGTAAAACTAAAACTAAAACTAAACTGAGAAGTTCACACTGCCCACAATCTCTGAGCTGAACTTTGCCTCAAACAGCCCGTATACAAATTTTACTTCTGCTCTACTGTATCCCTCTGACCCCAGTTATAAACACAGCCGTTAACTAGTTACACATAGTCCAGCTTTTACAGCAGGCAGTTAACTAGAGTCAAACAGTTATTAAACTCAAAAACACAGATGTGTGTACCAAAACTTAAACCATGTTGAGTCCTGCTTACACATGTTGCAGATATTTTTAGCTGATCTTTTAATCTCAGTTCTCAGATCTAACAATTAAAAATATGGCAACTGGACAAACTCCATCTGCTGATGAAGAGGCTGCGATACTACTGAACGGTAAGATCAGCTATCAAATGGACACTGGGGTGAGATTGTTGAAGGGTATTTTTGTTTTGAAGGGTGAATTTTCAATCTCATCTGTGGAAAACATTCAAAGGATTCTCTGTTAAACAAATTAATGATTATTGATTGAAACCAATTGGCTCATGGCTCTAAGAGGCTGTACAGCAGAGAGCAAAATGCTGAGTGCCAACATGATGGCATTCTAACGTTATTAGCACTAATGACAAAGTACAGTTGAGTCTGATGGTTGATTATGATGCAAGAATTTATTTGTTTGTGAGCATTTGGGAGAAATTGCTCCAGATTTCACTGAAGTTGCACCTTCAGAATAACCAATTTAATGAAAACTGGGCAAGTTGCATCTCCAGCAACCACTGTCCTGCCATTCCCTTCTGTCTGACACCTATTTGAAAAGGCTGTTTTGATCTGTGCACCCATTTTTAACTTTTTGTTACTATAGATTTTAAGCTGCATGCCCCTGAGTCTGCATCAGTCTTGAAATTGTGTTATTTACTGAGCTTTTATACCTTGAACTCAATAAACACGACACATTTTCTGTTCTATGTGAATGAATGAACTCTAAACATATGTATTGCCACGGAGAGCCAATCAGAGCTCAATCCAGTAACAAGATCCCTAGTTGAATACTCAGGAGGTGCTGTAACGCCTGGTGAAGGACAGGAAACATTCACGCACTTCCACAGACAACTGAAAGTGTGTGGTTTTTCAAGCTAGACACCAGTGAAAGGGCGATCTGAAAGCAGTGAGGTGGGTGATGATAACTACAACAAATGTTGATTTTTCTGTCTTAATTTTTGCAAAATGAGTGAGCTTTCTTCTCTTCTACGTGGGGTCTGAAAACACTGACTGAATTGTGTAAAGGTACGTGTATAATTGAGTCTCAGACTAGTGAATTAAACAGGTAGTAAATCAAACAGACAGTAAATATTTACATAGTAATACACCAGGTGTTGTTAACATTGATCTTTGGTGGTAAACAAGTAGGAGGAGGGTTATTGTGTGGCCTTACATATATACTGACAAACAGACCAGCAGACAGACAGACAGACAGGCAGACAGACAGACAGACAGTCAGACATACAGACAGATGAATAGACAAGGAGGTAGCCTAACTAATGGGGGAATTTTGTGTATATGCTGTACATGTGTATGTGTGTGTGAGTGTGCGATTTGTTGGAGTTGAGGATTTCCTGCTACTCCAGGCTCCTCAATAGAGGAAATATTGATAATGCAACAGATCAGATCACATGTCAGTTAGGGAAATAGACATTAATTCCCAGACTCTGCTACTTCCCCTAAGAAGTTTTCTTCTTACAACTTACTTAGGTTACTTCCTCTTCTTCCAAGCAGAGGATTTTCAAGTGATGTTCAAGTAATTTGAATAGTATTCAACCACAGCAACTGTCTGAGCAGCTACAGCAGAACACACTTCAAATAAATCAGATGGTTTCTTGTATTAAAAAGATGAGTGTTCGCCTGCTACATGATGTGTGCTGAATGTTGGGAAATGTCAGTATTTTGTGGCGCGCGCATCAAGTTTCTGATATTTTCAGTCGTACATTGTAAGTAGTCGAATCATTTGCTACTAATGCTAATCATTTGATACTAATTAAGGCTCCATTCCATTCAGGTCAAACAGAGTCAGGGTGCTGCTGTGGTGCATGTTGGCTCATTGGAAAAGTCTCTGCTGCAATAAATATAACAGAACCTTAATTAGTATCACTGGAAACACGTGTCAACCCTACTATTTCATGTCAAAATGGCTGCTGTGAATTTGCTTTGTAAAAGTAGTAATAACATACTGTACAAACACTTCAAAGAGAAGTAAAAAGTACAAGTGAGTAAAGTAAAAGTATTGGACTTGTACTTGTATTATTTTATTATTTATGTATGCAAACAGTTCCTTAATGTTAGCTGGTCAAGTGTGGAGCTAATTTTATATAATTATATATATATATATATATATATATATATATATATATATATATATATATATCATATACTGTTTGATACTAAAATATACAAAATCTTAACCTGAAAAGTAACCGTAGCAATTAATTAAAATGAACAATACGTTATATGCTTTTAAAATGTAGTAGAAATATAAAATACAGGTACTATAAAATTCCTTAAATGCAGTATATCCCTTTGAAATATAGTAATTATTAGTAAGTAATAACACACTATAAAAATACTTCAGTACAAGTTAAAGTCCTTCGTGTAAAATGTTACTTAGTATTATTCTCATTCATGATTTTTATACTTTTTATATACTTATATATATGTAAGTGGTCCTTTAATGTTAGTTGCTCATGTGAGAAGCTAATTTTACTGACTTTTTATCAACAACAATCAGGCTTCATTCATGATTTTGTATCGCCATAGTAACCAAAAACCTCTTATTGAGAATCATGAGAAAGTTTCAGAGCGTTGCCGTAACCATAGTAACTCACAGTGCCAGAAGACAGGCAGATACGCTGTGCTGCTGCCAGACGAGTGAATGAACTGAATGAAGCGTTTTTTACAAACATACTCCAGACAAAGTGCAGACTGGAGTCGTAATTTCACACATGTAGCACACAGCACAAGATTCTCCACATCAGACTTGTTCTCATGTGTTGGAAAAACTTTACAAACCTAGTCTCAAATAATCAAAAGTACCATTAAATGGCAATATTTCAAAATGCTGCTTAAGTACAGTATTTTGAGTAAATGTACTTAGTTACTTTCCACCAGTAGATACAAAAAAACTGAACTATATCCTTTCTTACAAGTACAAAAAATTCATTTCCAAAGTACTCCACACGTCCTTTTGTTAATGGTGCATTGTGGATTCTGTTTTGGGATTAATTCAGCATAACTAATCCTTTCTTAGTAATGCACTTCTGTTGATGCACAGTCTTTCTCTGTCCCGTAAGTGGACTGTTTAGCACTCTTTAGCAGTCTGCTCAGCCGTCTGCAGTAGCTCAGCTCTTACATCACTGATGCAGTGCTGACTGTGAGCCCTCCCACAGCACCGACTGCAGAGGCTCCTCTCTCCTGCCGTGCTGTCAGCTCTCAGGCTGAGGCAGATCTGTGCTCTCTAGCTGCTCATGTTGCCTCCAGGATGGCGGAGGCTAAGGTGCAGGCTCGGCTGTTTCACACCCTGGCAATCAATGCAATCAGACGCAATAAGCAGTTTTCTACCTCCCCTTCTTTTCAGCGCAGCACCTTTGCCTCATGGAGGAGAAAATCCAAAAGAAGGAGTGCTGCTTCTTTGAAAAAGATGACAAAGAAAATGTCAGGTAGGATAAACTGCTCTGCACTGTGTTAGTTTGGTGATGAAAGTATGAACTGACCTTGTAGTTGCTGCTGCATGTTAATACTGTATCATCCGCCCTCTGGTGTGCTGATGTGAGGAGGCTTCGCCTTCAAATGCACTGAGGGCATGTAGTTGTTTCCAGTAGTTTCCTCAAGTTGCCTACTGAGTAATTATGACTTGTTTTATCTTGATGTCTTTGTGTCATTTTGCGTCACGGAAACATGACAAGTATTAGCTTTTGTTTCTCCACTAGTGTTGATGCTTGTAAGTGTGGCTACTTAAAGAACGAGCATGTGCCTGAAGCCATCAAGTCAGAGGATTCTGCAGGCGAGTCATGGGACAAACACAGACATATCCGCGAAGTTCCCACTGATGCTTTTGGAGACATCAGCTTTGGTGGTCTGGGACTTAAGACTGGCAAGGTAAAACCACCCTTTCTCTAATAACATTACTTAAGTGCATGTAAATGTGTGCCTGCCTGTCTTTATCCTAGACTTTGTGTCTGTGTTTGTTTGTATATCCAATCTCAGTATTGGCGAGTGTCAACAGACACCAGCCCTGAAACCCTGTACAAGTTATTGACTGAACGGTGGAAACTTTCCCCTCCCAACCTGCTGATCTCGGTGACCGGAGGAGCCAAGAACTTCAGTCTGAAGGCTCGTCTCAAAAACACGTTTAACAGAGGTCTTATGAAAGTGGCCCAGACGACAGGTCAGTCTGCCAGAGTGTGTGTGTGTGTGTGTGTGAGATCAAGGTCAAGGTGAAGTAATGATTAGTCAGAGAGTCTGTGAAAGCTGTTTTATCGTGTTGGGAAGTTCAACTCTTTTTACTGACTCGGATCTTTTACTCTCAGACAGTAAATTGAACGAATCTTTTTTTGAGTCATTTCGTTCATTTCGTTCATCTTTACAGCAGGTGGCGCTGTAGCCCTCTTGTGGGCTTGTAAAAAAGACCGCGGTTCTCAAACACTTAACACTGAAGGCAACATGGTTTGCTTCAGCTGACAAAGCATAATAAACAAAATGCCACAAGCAATTAAAACCATGTCAAAACCTAGGAAAGCAAATACACACCACAATAAAGTGACTTGTGTCCTGTATCCTCCCTGCCATTGTTGTTTAAGACACACAGCACGACAGTGACTAATGAACGAGAGACCGATCCGAGAACGAACGTACTGCTCGTCACACAGCCTGAGCTGCCAGTCACGTGACAAATGAACGATCCGGATGAACGAGAACGAACGAGAACAAACCGTTCAGCCTGAGCTGCCATTCACGTGGCAAATGAACAAGAGACCGATCCGTATGAACGATCCATATGAACGATCTGTATGAACGATCTGTATGAACGAACTGTTGTGCTTCCTGCTCGTCACACAGCCTGAGCGGCCTGGCTGTCACGTGACAAATGAACGAGGACCTGAGGACGGACGCACAGTTGAGTGAGTCGTGAACTAATCATTTCTGTTTCCTGTCCTGCTGACTGAGCTTATGCAGCTGCCTGCCATGTGGCGAGGGAAGGTACTGCATGAAAATGAACGAATCACTCACTGAGACGACTCATTACTCCTGAGTCATATAAAAGATTAGTTCATATTGAACGAATCGTTCACGAACGACACATCACTACTGTTTTACTGTATGTGTGCAGGTGTAGTTATGGAGTGTGAGTGTCTGCTTGCTACACCTCCATTCAGATTCATGCAGTCAAAGGTTTTATGGCATGTGATTAAACACACTCTTCTGGACGCCTCAAAGGTCCATTCCTTCTGCCGGTGCCTATTTAAAGTGCAGTGTGTCCTCATTTACTGTCTAATAATTGTACTGACTCTGTCCCACTTTAAACTACTACTTAGAAAAATATCAAAACAATTTGTAGTTGGTAATTACGGGGCAACCAGAAAGATTTTTACAAACAAAAAAGTTAAGTATTAAATCTTTGGAAAAAGAAGTTTGCAATCCTTGAGTTTGAATTTAATTGTGAGTAGCTTTCATGAATGACTGACATATTTTATTTGCTTGTATACTAACTGCAAAAACGCTCAATCAAAACTATCAAAATAAGTATTTTCTACAGTAGTACACACACTGCAACATATATTTGTGTGTTCCTTTGGCTATTTTTCAGGGTTTGGGCTTGACATCTTAGTTCCAATTAAGGGAAATCTTGATGCTAAAACATACAATTTCTTTTATAGTAAAATTTCATAGAAGTCGGTCACTCTTTTTCTCTTGTCAGTTTCTCCCATCAACGTCCCCTTCGGTCTTTTTGCCTTGGTCATTGTGTCCATAGAGGCTGCTAAGCCTGGTTACATTGCCCGTTTGCCCACCTCCAGTTCCATTAACCTGATTTCACATCAATGCAGCATCAAAATGATTTAAAATCTGTTATTTAGTAGTAGGAAAGTTACACAATATTGTTTTAACATGACAATGCTCCCATGCACACAACAAAGAACTGTTACATTTGTATAAATAAATACAGCCAGCAGCCCATTAGCTTAGCTTAGCATAAAGACTAGAAGCAGGTGGAAACAGCTAGCCTGGCTCAGTCTGAAGATAACAAAACGTCTATAAGTGTAAGAAAGACAAGATGAGATTTAATGGGTGGTTGTCTTTGTCAGGCAACCAGCAGAGAGTCTAGACATATAGTATATGTACAGTATGTAGTATTGATCCGGGACATATGCTGTTTTGTATATAGGTGCATGGATCATCACGGGTGGTACAAATGCTGGTGTGATGAAGCATGTGGGGCAGGCTGTGAGAGACTATGCCCTGAGCAGCTCCATGCAGGGCCAGATCGTGGCTATTGGAGTAGCAACATGGGGAGTAATTCACAACAGGGATGCTCTGGTGCATTCAGAGGTACAGTAAACACATTTACACACATGGCTTGTCCCTTTCTTGTGTCAAGATGAATCACCTGCATATCTCTCCTCATTCTACTTGACTTATCAGCTGCCTTTGCCACAGTTAACCATCGCATCCTCCTCTCTATTCTCTCAAACATGGTCATCTCTGGCTTGGCTCTTTCCTGGTTTGAATCCTACCTGACAGGACGCTCATTCAGTGTATCCTGGCTTGGACAGTTGTCCATTTCGCATCACCTCACCACAGGGGTACCCCAGGGCTCAGTGCTGGGCCCCCTTCTATTTGCTATCTACACCACCCCCTTGGGTCCAATTATCCGCTCACATGGCTTTTCCTATCACTGCTATGCAGATGACACTCAGCTGTATCTATCATTTCCTCCTGAGGACCCCTCGATCTCTGCACGGGTCTCCGATTGCCTCTCAGACATCGCCACATGGATGAAGGCACATCACCTCCAGCTGAACCTCTCAAAAACTGAACTGCTGGTCCTCCCAGCCAAACCTACAATACACCACGACATCAGCATCAACATTGACTCCCTGTGTCTCGCCCCCACCAGGGTGGTGAGAAACTTAGGGGTTATGATTGATGACCAACTAGCCTTTTCCAATCATGTCGCCTCAGTCGCCGCCGCTTTGCACTTTACAACATCAGAAAAATCCAACCTTACTTAACGCAACATGCCACTCAGCTCCTGACACAAGCTGTGGTCATTTCAAGACTAGACTACTGTAATGCCCTCCTGAAGGGCCTCCCAGCCTGCACAGTGAAACCTCTTCAGATGATCCAGAACGCGGCGGCGCGCCTGGTCTACAACCAACCCAAAAGGTCATATGTCACCCCGCTGCTTATCGAGCTCCACTGGCTACCTGTTGCAGCCCGCATTAAATTCAAAGCGCTAATGCTCGCCTACAAACTTGTCTCCGATACTGCACCTACCTACCTGAACGCCCTGGTACAGGCTTATGTTACCTCACGACCGCTGCGCTCCTCCAATGAGCGACGCCTGGCTCTGCCACCTGTTTCGCTCAAGGCAATCCAAACTTTTTTCGTTTATTGTTCCCCGTTGGTGGAACGCACTACCAGTTCCTACCAGAGCAGGGGCGTCCCTCTCTACCTTTAAAAATCTCCTGAAGACCCAGCTCTTCAGAGAGAACCTTCTCTCCTAGCACTACCTACAACTGGACATGAGAAAGCTACCCCTTTAAGAATTGTCATAGCACTTATTGTTGCACTAACGCTTTCTTATTGCACTGTACCTTGATTGTTTCCCTTCTCTGTAAGTCGCTTTGGATAAAAGCGTCTTCTAAATGACTAAATGTAAATGTAAATATCTCACAGCCTTCTTCTGCATTCCTTTCTCTCCTCCTCCTCCTCCTCTTTGCCTGCAGGGCTGTTTCCCAGCCCATTATTCGATGGACACTAAGGACCAAGGCCGATTCTCCTGCCTAGACAACAACCACACCCACTTCCTGCTAGTGGACAATGGGACCCAGGGACGCTATGGTGTGGAGATTGAACTGCGGACCTGTCTGGAGAAATACATCTCCAGAAAGCATCTTGGAAACACAGGTTACAAATAGCTGATGCAGTATCGATAAAAGCAGCATGCCGTTACAGATAATATCTCAAATTCTGCTTTTAATATTGATTTTTTTCTTATCTAACCTTCAGACAGTGGTCTGACTATCCCTGTGGTGTGTGTGGTTTTGGATGGAGGACCAGGCACTCTAAATGTGAGCCATCAGTGTTCCTGTTGTCTGTATCTCTTTGCCTCTGTCTTGTCTGACTGTCTTGTGTATCTCCTCTCAGACCATCTACAACGCCATCCTGAATGGTACGCCATGTGTGGTCTTGGAGGGCTCTGGGAGAATAGCAGATGTGATTGCCCAGGTGGCGGGACTGCCAGTGAGCCGGGTCACTATCAAGCTCATCCACCAGTTAATGAAAAAGTTCTTTGGCCAAGAGTATGAAACTTTCCAAGACGACACGATCATAAAATGGACCAAGACGGTATGTGAAGATACTGGAGACCCCAACATCTACAGAATCTTTTTGGTTTTTTGTTCTTTTTTTTAATTTTTCAAATTTCAAATCAAATCAAATCAAATTTTATTTGTATAGCCCAAAGTCGCAAAATACATTTTGCCTCGGAGGGCTTCACAATCTGTACAGGGAGTGACACCCTCTGTCCTTAGACCCTCGGTTCGAGTGAGGAAAAACTTGCCCACAAAAAACCCTTTTAACAGGGAAAAAAGTGGAAGAAACCTCAGGAAGAGCCACAGAGGAGGGATCCCTCTCCCAGGACGGACAGACGTGCAATAGATGTCACGTGTACAGTCAACAAGTCAACAGAAACATTTTGTATAATTACAATGAAAAATGACAATGGATTACAATGAATGATAAAATGATTACAGTAGCAGTGGAACCTGTGATAGAGATAGAGAGACACAGTAAGTAGTAATATATGTAGTGGACGTCATGCAGGACCACAGCAGCAGTCACGATCCACGAGAACCTGCTGGACGAGAGAGCACAGAAACTCCGGGGAAGAAGTTTAGTTAGTAAGATGCATTGCTCTGTTGTAACTCGTTTTTTGTGTCTCCTTTGTGTGCCAGATTCAGGACATCATCAGGATGTCTCACTTGCTGACAATTTTCAGAGTAAGCCCGGACAATCACGGGGATGTGGATGTGGCTATTCTTCAAGCACTACTCAAAGGTAGTGATTTCACACAGATGTTCAGTACATGACTGTGCGGACTGTAGCCAAAAAATAAAAGCTTAACACCAAACTCTCTTCAGCTGTTAGCCAGTATAATGTTGCTTCTCAAAAGTGACTGGACTATGGTATCAAATGAGCTAAGGTCGATAACCATCGCAGATATTCTTGCACATTGTTTTTCTTTACAGAGAGACATTGATAGCCACACTTAGCTGCAAAGCTTCTTGCATCCTCATCCTGGTCTTAAGAAAGACAGATGAAACCCATTTAAAGCAAACAAGTGCTCCAAACATACACCAAACTGGATATTCACTTACGGTGTTGTACACGATGAGTCATCATTCTAGCTAAACAGCTTAGCCCGTAGTTTCTATAATTAAGGTCCATTAACAATGGCGTAATAAAGATGCACATCTGGGCAGTCGTCCTCTTCACTCAGCGAGGACATCAACTGTCTTTTTTTTCCACCGGTGGCCAAAAAGTTCATAGTAGATTTATACATATTAGATTATTAGATTCTTTATAGGGGCGGGGCGGGTCTCTATGTGCCCTGTGGCGACTTGTCCAGGGTGTACCCCGCTTCTTGGCCAAAGTCAGCTGGGATAGGCTCCAGGCCCACCGTGACCCTGATGAGGATAATTGATTATAGAAAATGGACGGATGGATGCATTCTTCACAGTAGAAGCTGTTAATATTTTCTGAATATTTTCTGATATTTCAGTGCTGACACTGATAAAGATCATCAGTAAATTTTATGATCAGTGAAGTTAATTATCAAACAAAAGCTATAAACATTTAGTAGTTACAACTTTTTAAATGTGACTATTTATTGCTTTACTCAATTTTACATCACTGTAAACTGAATATCTTTACATTTTGAACTGTTTGTTGGAAAAAAGAAACAATTTGTCACCTTGCACTGTAGGAATGTTTGACAATTAAATAGACTTCTTTGTGTCATCTGTTATGTAGCGAGACTTAATGCTTCATCTCTTTAGCAGTCAGTCTTTTGGCTAAATGTAAACAGAACTGGTTAAAAGTGGCTCATAAATTATGTGACTAAATTCTTCACTCAGCTTCGAGGACCAGCGAGTCACTGGGAATCGAGCAGCAGCTGCAGCTGGCTATAGCCTGGAACCGAGCAGACATAGCTGAGACCGAGATCTTCACTGAGGAGAGCCAGTGGAAGGTGGGTTCGCCTATTAAACAACATACTGTAACACAAATACAACTGTCAAGATTAACAAGTGTAATGGACTGACTGAGAACACATAGAGAGTGATCATATTGATGATAATGGTCTTTTTCGTTGCAGAAGCAATAGCAAAAAGTTCAAGTGGTAAACCAATGGCAATAAAACACAAAAACTTTATAGTACAAGGTGCAGAGGACAATTGTGTCATAAAAGAGTATCTTAACATTTTAAGATCTAACTTTTCAGAATCACAATCACTTTTATTGGCCACATACAAGGAATTAGACTCTTAGCTCTCAATGTACATACACAGATATATCAAAATAAGGACTTAAAGGTCCAATGTGTCAGATTTAGGGGCCTCTATTTACAGAATATGGCATAAATGGAATATAATATGCATAACTATGTTTTCATTAGTGTTTAATGACCTGAAAATAAGAACTGTTAGTTAACATTAGAATAAGTCTGTCATGTTGAACCTCAGTGTTTCTACAGTAGCCCAAAGCAAACACTGGCTCTAAAAAGGGCCTTCTGTATTGTTGTTTTTTGTGTGTGCTTCATGGTCACCATAGTTTCTCCTTCATACTAGGAAGGAGAGGGCGTAGCGAGGGGGTAGCAATCAGAAAGCATTTATGTCAGGCAAAGGGTTGTGTAGAGATATGTCTTAATGAAAGAGCACCTGCATCACTTGACTGAAAGAAAAGCCGTCATATTTCTCCAAACAACTGAGATGCTCATGTTTTTTTGTCTTACTCGACTGGCTTGTTCCCATCCAGGCGACTGATCTCCACAAGGCCATGCTCTCAGCTCTGGTTGGCAACAAGCCTGAGTTTGTGAGTCTGCTGCTGGAAAACGGCGTGAGTCTGAGGGACTTCCTGAAGAAAGAAGAAACTCTGTGCAAACTCTACAAACAGCTGCCAAACTGCTTCTTTCTCCACAAGCTGGCCAAGCAGGTCAACAGCAGGGCTGAAGCTCGCATGCCCAAAGATTTTTCCCTGACTCACGTGTCTAATGTGGTCCGCCACCTGCTGGGCAGTTTCACACAGCCTCTCTACCCTCCCAAGCAGAAAGACTCCAACATATCCATGGAGTACATATCTGCATCAGTGAGTCTGTCTCTCTGTCATCTACAATGAATGGCAACCAGTCTGCAGGAAAAAATGCACCATGTACAATGTACATGTACAATGCGTCATACTATTCATACACACTAATTAAATAAGGGTCATGTCATTTAATATATTGAGGTCACATACTTAGTATTTATTCTGGGAACTGGGTGTTTTTACGATAGTGATACGTCATTTAAAAACTAACACACGTTTGGTTAAAAACACAAATTGCTGTCTTGATGGTGTGGTCAAAGTTTTCAGAGATGGGCATGCCTTGAGAGGATTTGTGACTTATGATATCTGTATTTTGGAAATCCTTCACTTTTCCTCTAGTTGTCTATAAGTCCGATGAATTCCCAGGCTGCACTCAAGACGGACACTGATGAACCAGAGAGGGACGTATGCAGAGACCTTTTCCTTTGGGCTATCATCCAAAACAATAAGGAGATTGCTGAAATCGCCTGGGAGCAGGTGATTCAAAAACACTTCATACAGACAAAGTTTCAAAATACTTGTTTGTGTGTGTATGGCCTTTCAATCTTTCTGTATCTTGCACAGTGTAAAGACTGCATGTCTGCTGCCCTGGCTGCCACTAAGATCCTGAAGAAAATGGCACGGAAAGGCAGTGATGCAGATGAGGCAGAGGAAATGTTAAAACTCGCCGATCACTATGAGAAACACGCCATTGGTATAATACCACAGACATAATGAGCTTTACTGATATAAAATACCGAGATTTTACAAGGTTAGCATCTGACTTTGTTGTGCGTTTGTTTCCCAGGTGTGTTCAGTGAGTGCCACAACAGTGATGAAGTGCGCGCTCAGAAGTTGTTGGTTCGTGTGTCACCGGTTTGGGGAAGTACGACGTGCTTGAGGCTGGCACTGGAGGCTGACGATAAAAACTTTGTCGCTCTGTCAGGTGTTCAGGTAGAGCAAACTTTCAGATTTATCTTCCGATGCTTTCCTTTAAAAAGCTTAAAACTTAAGGTTCATCTTGAAATCTCCAGACTTGAAATCTGTTCTCACTGTAATGTAGGACATGCACTACAAATACACACAAACTATGTATGACCTAGTATGATAACTTGTCTTTCTTCAAGGCTCTTCTGACGCAGGTCTGGTGTGGTGAGCTTTCCGTGTACAACTCTGTGTGGAGAGTACTGGTCTGCATGGTTTTCTTCCCACTTATCTACACCGGCTTTCTGGTTTTCAGGTGAGTTTTATTATCTGTAAAAAAAATAAATTGTGTCCTCGCAACTCCCCCAGATTTAAGGGGTTTGCACAAGATATTACGTGTTTAGTAATCTCTTATGCAAGATCCTATGCTGAGATTGGTACAGCAAAACTGACAGTGGGCATCGGATAGAGGGATGAATGAAATAGGGAAAAAGAAATAAATTACTAGTACAGCATAAGAGCCACATCATATTAAGCTGAATACCAATTTGTCATATGGTGCAGCAAACAAAAAGGAACCACATGCAAAGTTTCAAAAAGGCCAAATAAATAAGTCAGTACAGTTTATGCCAATCTGAGGCAAACGTCACTTGTTTGATTGAACCAGTAAAGTGAGGCAGCAATCAGAAGGTTGATGCTGACTGACGGGGAAAGAAGTTGCTCCCCCACAGCTCAATGATTCAGCACATCTGTTTCACGAGTCCAACAAAATCTGCATGGTTAATATGATGTTCCCATATTAACAAAGATAACAGTGTCGGCACGGATCCTGAATAAAATTTACAGTGGTTGTATTATATTTGGACAAAGTGAAATGCTTTTTATGCCTCCCGTAATCTCAAGAATAAAAATCATATCAGTGTCCTAAAAGAGTAACCTCTGCTGAATAAAATGTGCGGTATTTCTGTAAGAGTGTGCATATAGAAGTAAAACCAAGTAACAGTCATTATGGATTCATCTGCCACAGATAACACTTTATTTCCTTATATAATGCACACATTTGTTTGCAGACACCGCCTGGTGGCAGCAAGTTCTACTGTTTCTTCTTCTTCTTCTTCTTCTTCTTGTACTATATGAATAGCAATGTTTAAAAGTTGCTCAATTAAATATATTTCTTCCTAGACGTGATGAAGTCATCCAGAGAGAAATCGAAAAGAAGGAGGAGATCAAGACGATGGAGAAAGTGACAGGAAGCACAATTTACACAAATTCTCTTGGCCAGTAAGTAGTTGAATGATAATACACTGACAATGTCTGGTGAGACTGTGTAAGAGTTTATAGACACCTTACTTTTTTGTTATTCTTAAAGTAGTGATTTCAGTTCAGAGGTCACTTGAACTCAAGTCGCTCAAGTTTTCTCTGACCCCAGTGACGTTTCTGTCCACCCCAGCAATCCGAGCCGCCTGGAGCCTCTGAATGGCTGGTCCAAACTGTTCTACCTGTACAGCTCTCCACAAGTCAAGTTCTACTGGAACATCGTGTCTTACTTCGCCTTCCTCTTCCTGTTTGCGGTGGTGCTGATGATCGACTTCCAGGACGTGCCCTCTGGTTCCGAGATGCTGCTTTACATCTGGTTGGCCTCTCTGGTGTGTGAGGAGATCAGACAGGTGAGAGAGTGCAGCTGGCATGCACACATTGTACAAATATCAAAAGGAAATAGGAGCCTCTGTACCATTTTAATTTGTCTTTTCTATCTCAGCTGTTTCATGACCCCGATGGCTTTGGGTTTAAAAAAAAAGCCAGGATGTACATCAATGACCTGTGGAATATTTTAGATGTTCTGTCCATCGGCCTCTTTATTATCGGCCTTGTGTTTAGGTAAGTTTCCTTCCTCCCAGACAATCACTTCAGGCCATGGAGATGTCCTCCAAATGCTGGGTTATCTATAAATCAGTTTTTCCATTTCAGGCTGACGACTGTGCTGTTCTATGTGGGTAAAATCCTCCTCTGCATCGATTTTGTGGTCTTCTGCCTCCGCCTCATGGCCATCTTCACTATCAGTAGGACCCTGGGACCCAAAATTATCATAGCCAAGAGGATGGTGAGAGGGCTACATTCAAATATAATGAATACCGACCTGATGTAATGTGGTAGCGACTGCAGAGCACATAATGCTATGCTCCAAAACACCTTTAATCTAATATAATAGTGGCCTCCGCCTTACTGAGCCTCCATCTGGTGTCTGCAGACAAGATGCGCACCATGTGTTAAATAAAAGGTTTCAGCAGATCTTTTTGCTAGACAGAAAGTATCCACTGCACATACATTAGACGTCACTGGTTGCTGTGTTAAGATGCATCCGTATTTCTGTCCTCTAGATGATGGATTTGTTCTTCTTCATGTTCCTGCTGAGTATCTGGGTGGTGGCGTACGGTGTGGCCAAACAAGGCATCCTCATCCACAACGACAATCGGCTGGACTGGATCGTCCGTGGGGCAGTTTACGAGCCATACCTCGTCATATTTGGGAATTTTCCTACAAATATTGATTGTGAGTGAAGATTGAAAATGATATTACTTTCTTTATAATGCTGTACTTTTGTCAACTGATATATGATGATGTATACATATTATCACTAGCAGTGATACATTTTACAGAATGCTGTGTAGGCTGCAAAATAATAACAACTTAATCAATGTTTAACTACCATTATTCACATCCACCTCATCATTTCACCAGCAGTTATCTCTTGAAAGCTGTGTGCATGCTAATCTGAAGTTGGCAATCTTCTCACTGCAGATTCTTCTTTTAGAAATAGCCACAGGTCCCTGACTATAAAGTGGTCCAAGTAGTTATCACAAACTAAGACCCAGTTGTGCTATTTCATAATAAATGTATAGTAAATGTAAGTAAAGTATGTCGCCGATGGAACTGATTAAAACTCTTAAGCGGCAATGAGGTCTTAAATTGTATGACTTTAACTTCAAAGTTCCTGCATATTAACATAAACATTTTCTTTGCATTCTTCAGATACAGAATTTGACATTAATTCCTGCAGCGTGAATGGCACCGATCCTCTAAAGCCAAAGTGTCCCGTGCTGAATGAAAGCCAAACACCGGCCTTCCCTCAGTGGCTCACCATCATCATGCTTTGTATTTACTTGCTCTTTGCCAACATACTGCTGCTCAACCTGCTCATAGCTATCTTCAAGTGAGTCCTCCTCCACATCATTGCATCTTAATCCGGTCACAATTTTAGTTGTGTGAGCTCTGTCTCTCTCTCTCTCTCTCTCTCTCTCTCTCTCTCTCTCTTTGCACAGCTTCACGTTCCAGGAGGTTCAGGACAACACGGACAGAATATGGAAGTTTCAAAGATATGAGCTGATTAAAGAGTACCACAGCCGTCCTGCTGCCCCTCCTCCTTTCATCATCCTCAGCCATTTCTACCTCTTCATCAAGAAAATGGTGCTGTGCAGGCCCCCTGTTGCATCCAAAGAGTTTAGTAAGTCTTGAATTATGTATTTCTGCCTATGAAAGTAGACTTAATGGTTATATACAGCACATTTCACCTCTACCTTTAGCTTTATCACTTAAATTATAAGACTGATTCTGGTCTTGTGCTTAAAGACAGCTGATTTTAATGCGGTGAAATGTCCTCTTTTTGGTTGAACTCAATCTAATTTGTCTGTAATGGAAGTTGTTGTGTCTGTATGCATACTGTATGTACAGTATTAGGTGAGGTACTGAAAAAAACATGTGACCCTGTTTTTCAGAGAACAAGCTTCCTGAGAACGAGGAACAGGAGCTGTTGTCCTGGGAGGCCTTGATGAAGGACAGATACCTACTGTCCACACAGCAGGAGCAGAGCCAGAGCATGGAGCGACGAATCATGGACACGGCCCACAAGTAAAAACCCACAGGAATGAAGCGCAGCATAGCTGTGTATACTGAATATAAGACCCCTCATACCTTAAAGGGATATTTTGTGTTTAAATGGGGTTGTATGAAGTACTTCGCAGTCAATGTGTTGCCTACATTAGACAGCTATTTTACTAAGAGTTAGATAAGAAGATTGATACTACTGTCATGTCTGTTAAAGCTAGGGCCAGGAGACAGTTGACTAAGACTTTGTTACCAACCAGTGGAGCCAGATTAGTTCTTTCTTATAGCTTACACTCTTTGTACTAAGGTAAGCTAATTGGCTGGAGGCTGTAGTTTAGTATTTAGCAGACAGACATGAGAGTTTTTTTTTGTTTCTCACTTGGAAAGATTTCACAAAATTTCTGTGTTTTTAAGGTTTTATGAGGCTCAAATTTGACTTTGACTGAATATATAGAGTATATAACATTAAACAGTGTAGTAGTAAGTAAACCAGCGTCCCGCACTGTGTTTGTTTCCTCAGGGTTACCACCATAAACGATCGTCTGGAGAGGGAAGAGGAGACGAGCTCTGATCCCGTGGTGAAAAGACTGGCTCGACTAGAGGAGCAGGTTGTGACCCGATTTTTGGTTATCGCTAATGTTGCACCTGCGTCTGTAAGATTTCACATTATATTGCTGTAGCGAGACACATTTCAGAAAGGAAATGACACATTTCTTGATGCACCCATGTGTGTTTGTCAAATTTCCAGATGTCCCCGATGGAAAATCTATCATCTTCAGTGCTGTATAAGCTGTCATCAAAGTTATTTGACCCACTTTTATTATGTCTCATCAGGTTGTCCAGTCAGCCAAAGCCCTGCAGTGGATTGTGGACAGTCTGAAATCTCAGGGTTTTGCAGCAAAAGAAGTGGCGCAATCACTGAGTAACCAACCCCTACAATGTTGTTTTACATACTCTATTTTTGCCAGAATCTTGCAAACACATGTCAGTTCTCTGTTTTGCATCATTTCTCTGCAGCATTGTCTACAACGGACGAATCTCCTGACACATACGCCACTACATCAGAGAAGGAGGACGGGTTTCACGTGAACGCCCGTCAGTTTCACTACCCAGGCAGCAAACTCACACGCTTCCCTGTGCCTGAGGAGAAGGTGCCATGGGAGGTATTTCACCAGCTGCTGGTCCTCAGAACATCACTGCATAAAAAATAATGGTCTGGGTTTGGATCCAGGTGGTTATCATGTCCTCTTTTTTTTTTCAGACCAGCTTCAGCTCATACAAGCCGACTTATTATCCCTCTGAAGACAGAGGGGACCATGTGGATGGGTATGTTTCTACCAAGAGACCATAAATCATGTTTGGTTCCTACGGCATGTGGATATATTTGCAGTCATTTTGAATATTTGTCAAGAAAAACAAAGAATTTTTAACCAAATGTGAAAATATATTTGAAATGTTTTTAACTAGCCAGCGTTTTAGACCTAAAGGAGAACCTGGTTCTACAGTGTAATCACAAGTTAACTCCAAGCTCCTCATCACTTACATTTCGTTGACCCTTTTTTCTTTGCAGATCAGAATCAGAAGACTTAGATAAATACAGGTATGATACTAGATAAGAAACACAAAGCATCAAATAGCACTCCAGTCACATTGCAAGCCGGTGTTGTTTATCAGACAAGTTGAACTTCAGATACCTCACAGGTCTTGATGTCTGATGTGTACCTTATCTGTCATAAGAAACCCAGCAGGGAGGACAGGCATCAGGGGACGAGGAGCGCTAAGCCAACTTGGTCCAAACATGAGCGTAGACCTTGTGATTACACGGTAGGTCATCTCATGTCCTTGTAGCACTTTTTAAAATGTTGTTTCACCACCACTGGCACAATCTAAGCCTTTGAAACTGGATTTTTAGCTTGCGAGACGGCAAACCACCTGTTTTGGAGTACCTGGAGGTGTCTGACGAGAGCCCAGGAGCCTTTTATCTACCTGGGGTGAGTCCCACTGTTTGTTTTCTTCATATGTATATATATATATATATTAACTTTTTGAATGTACTTTTCTGATGTGGTTTTTGAAACCTTCAGGGATTTGTCGAAGCTACCGACCACTTGCCAGAGAATCTAAATAGAACCATTGGAAGGACGTTGTATAAAAAACTGAATGAGAAATTATCAGACGGAGAAAAGGTAGGTCTGATTAACACTTTGGTTTGTCTTTTATAGAGTTGACTCGAGGGAGTCGGACAAACGTGTATGTTGTGCATGTTGTAATGTATATTTTTGTTGAAAAAAGCCAATAGTTGGTGCAATAAAAAAAAAACTTAAACCGTTAATCTAAGAATAAGAACATCTCTGGCCAAGAAAGTGCTGATTAAACACTTTTCACAATGATTATGGTCTGATGAGGTCTTGAGATTAGTTTTTAAAACACTCGCCATAACAGTAAAATCTTGATCATCATGAGAACCTTGAGCGTTATCCAACTAGGACCTCTCTGACCTGAGAGGACTTGTGAGCCTGTTTATGCTTTGTGGAAACCAACTTTGAGTTTGTGGCCTATTTGCTGGTTTATTAAAGGTACAATATGTAAGATATTTACTGTATTGAATCATAAAATGCATATGCTGTGTCATCAGCGATTAAAGAAACAAGCTTCTTGATAAATTACTATAATCAGTATGTTTCTTATTTAGAAATTTGCCTTGACGGAGCGGGCCATCTGTTTGTGTTTTATTCTGTGTGTTTTGATCCGGCTTGATAACTACACGGCTCATGCCGTCAGGGTTTCCACCTGAATTCCTCTGTGAATCAAAAAATATCTCCACTATCATCATCCCTCTCTTTTTAATCTCATGGACGCTGTAAGATTGTGTTGTGACAGAGATCCAGTTGATTTGATTTGATTACCGTTTAAGAATTAAATGAATAATAACGATGCTTTTTTTGACTCTGACATTGAGGAAGTCTGACCTGTAGTTGCCGTGTTACTGTGTTTTAGGTGTTTCAGGGTTACGTGGATGACTGCAGGAACACAGATAACGCCTGGGTGGAAACCACTGCCTTAAACATTCACCTGGACAGAGAGAGCCAGGTGGTGGCAGATATTGAAAACACGGTGAGAACATTATGTTTTTATTCTTTTAAAATATGTAGAACACCCACTGATGGATGCTACAGTACGTATATATAATTACTAATCATTGTTTGGTGATTATCCTGCTCTCAGTTGATGGAAAACCAGGGCCATCTTCAGTGGCAGGAGGTGAGCAGCAAAACCAGACTCAACTCAAACCAAAGAGATTTTCTGCGACGGGTCGCTAAGGTGCACAACAGGAAGTTCTGATGTTCACGCTGCTGTAGCTGTAAATGTGCCTCTCCACGGGTTTTCTTCTGCCTCTACGTGTGGCCTTTTGTCACAGCTGACGTAGATCAAATCACTGAAAGCACTCGTGGAAAAAGAAACTATAAAGCCATAATGTTATGCTGCTGTGGATTATTTTTCTGCTGTTTTGCACAAATGTCATAGGACAGTAAAGTGAATATTTAGCCAATAAACTGTGTTGTGTGTTAGCATTCATACACGTTCAATGAGAATAAATACTTCAGCAGTGCAAGGTAACTAAGTACACACTCAGATATGGTAAGATTTGCCAGTATTTGCATTTTGTTCTGCTTCATACTATTGTAGTTTTTAATCCACTTTATTTTTTTGATAACTATAGTAGTTACTTTGCAGATTATAACCAACAAATGAATTTTGATTGATGAAATTATAATTATTTTGACCATACTGCATAATGAATCATTTTCTTTTTGGTACTTTAAGTTAAGTTTGATGCAAATACTTTTGTACTGTTTTTTTAAGTGAACTTTTGAAACATGTAGCAGAGTATTTCTTCACTGTGGTACTGCTACTAAGATGTGAATGCTTCTTCCACCTCCACTGCATATTGTCTCAGAGACTGCACACTTCATTTATCCGACAGTATAGTTCAGTTACTTTTTCATTAAAAACATACAAATCATCTTACTGTACACGGAATGATGCACTATTACTGATTAAACTACCCAGTTCTCAAGCAGCTTAACCAGCTGCAACATTAAAATGTGATACATCAATATAAACAGCCCAATAATATAGCCTACAGTATATGATAAAATAAACCTTTCAAAGGGACCATGCT